>MVGC01000215.1:0-38092 GCA_003589665.1 Aspergillus sclerotialis | reverse complement strand
CATATCAAAGGGAATTGGGCGCTGCACGTGACCCCGCGATTTAGTCCCCGCGTTCTCCGACGCGAAGTCAGCCAGGCAAATACTCCAACTTCGGCTGATCATCGGGGGACGGTTGTGGTTTTCTTTTAGCTCTCTTGGAATCACACACTCTATTTAAGCACCAGCTGCTGCTGGTCTTCTTCCAAACATGTGAGTTCGGTGTGTCCCCCATCTTGAGTCTTAACTAACCGTTATCCAGGTGTAGGTGGCACCGATATTACAACCGGCAGAATCTATTGAGCTGACCTATTATCTAGCGAAGGTAGACAAGCTTTCGATCTTGGGGTACGCTGTCTTACTTTACATGTACTCATGGACTACGCTGACCGAAACCGAATTCTATTAGTGTTCGTTCCTTCGATAACACCCGAAGCGAAACGATCCAATTCCATAATCCTTTAACGTTGATCGTTGGCTACAATGGATCCGGCAAGACGGTATGACAAAACTCTTTTGGCTTTGGGGACTGTTATGCTGATGGAAATGGCAAGACCATTATCGAGTGTCTCAAATATGCTACTACCGGTGACCTTCCGCCCAACAGCAAGGGTGGTGCGTTTATCCATGATCCAAAGGTATGCCTACGTCTTCTACGAGTGAATGAACTTGTTTTCTAAGATTTTATGTAGCTATGTGGAGAAAAAGAAGTTTTGGCTCAGGTGAAGCTATCATTTAAAGGCACCTCCGGTGCGAAAATGGTTGCTACGCGTAGTCTGCAGCTTACTGTCAAGAAAACGACCAGGCAGCAGAAGACACTGGAAGGCCAGCTTTTGATGATGAAGGATGGCGAGAGAACTGCCATTTCCTCTCGGGTCGCAGAGTTGGATCAGATCATGCCGCAATACCTGGGCGTGTCAAAGGCTATTCTGGATTCGGTTATCTTCTGTCATCAGGATGAGAGCTTATGGCCCATGAGCGAACCGTCTGTCCTAAAGAAGAAATTTGATGAGATATTCGAAGCCATGAAGTATACGAAGGCTATCGACAACATCAAAGCGCTGAGGAAGAAACAAATCGAAGAATTGGGCAAATATAAAGTCATGGAGCAACACGCTAAGGAAGATAAGGAGAAGGCTGACCGAGCAGAAAAAAGATCCATCAAGCTTCAAGAAGAAATCGAGACAATGCGAGAAGAAACTCACCAGATTTCCCAAGAAATGGGGCGTGTCGCTGAGCTTGCTGACAAGGCTTGGAGAGAGTCCGAAAGCTATGCTCAAATCCTCGGCGCCCTAGAAGGAAAGCGTATAGAGGCTAAAAGTATACAGTCGACTATCGATAATTTGAAAAGGCATCTCGTTGAGCTTGACGACTCCGATGAATGGCTGCAAACAAACCTTGAACAATTCGAGACCAACCAGCTTCAGTATCAGCAACAAGAAGAGGCCCAAAAAGAAAGTTACATGGAAATTAAGGATAAGATTGAGGAGGCTCGCCAAAGGCTTGGTCTTAAACAGGCTGAGTACGGAAAACATCAAAATGACAAGGCCAACTTCGAGCGGCAAATTGGAAGGCGCCAAAACATGATCAAGGAGATCGCAGGTGATAATGGTATACGGGGCTTTGATGATTATTTAGAACAGGCTGATGTTGATGAGTTCATGCGAAAGCTTCGAAAACAGCTGAAAGACCAGAGTCAGACAATGGATCGGGCCAAGCGAGAAGCGCAAGCCGAGCTACGTGAGGTTCAATCAACCCTAAATGGAATTACGCAGCAGAAATCCGTCTTACAAGAAAGCAAAAATGCGGCCAGACGGCAAATCGCTGCTAATGACAAGGAGGCAGTGACATATCAAGGGAGGCTTGATGGGATTGATGTCGATGAAGGTGTCCAAGCAGCACTTGAATCCAATATCGAGGATATTGCATCCCGCCTGCACCAAGCCAAGGAACGATCACGTTCTGCCTCTTGGGACAAGGAAATCCAGGATGTAAACTCAGAGCTCCGTAACGTTGAAGACGAAAGCTCGAGGCTGAACACGGAACTTATAGAGTCAACTAAGAAGGCTGGGGACTTAGCCCAACTGGATCATCTGAAGAAAGAAGTAAAAGAGCGCGAACGCAGCCTGGATACGATGCAGGGAGCCCACGGTGACAGACTCTCTAAATTCGTCAATGAAAGTTGGCAGCCAGCTACACTGGAGCAAGACTTTCAGCGTGCTCTTGATGAACAGTCAAAGCTTGTCGCTAACGCAGAACGCGATCAGTCTGGAGTCAGCCGGGAGCTTGAACACGTAGAGTTCAAATTGAAGAATGTCAGGAAGTCATTGACTCAGCGGCGGAAAGAACTCGACCAGTGTGTCAAGGAAATCCACGAAGCCGTGGGCGACGAACCTTCCGAATACCCACAAATTGTCAAGGAGCGCCAGGTACAGCTTGATGAAGCCAGAACTGATGCGGATCAATACGCTGGATTTAGTACATATCTTAAACAATGTCTTGATACGGCAAACAAGCAGAAATGTTGTAGGCTGTGTGTGAGACCGTGGAGGAATGATACTGAACTTCAGAAGTTTAAGGACAAACTCCAGGGCTTGATTGAGAAAGGGGCTCAGAACGCTGACGAGGAGCGTTTACAGAGCCTTGAAGACGATCTTGAAAGTGCTCGTGCAGCCAGCACATCTTACGATACCTGGGTTCGTCTGTCGCAAACTGACATTCCTGACCTGGAAAAAGAAGAAGAACAATTTGATTCTCAGCGTGACGACCTTTTGGTTAGCCTTGAAAAGCATGACAAGATCGTGAGTGAGAAAGCGGAAAAGAAGAGAGATGTTGAGGTTCTTGCCAAAACAGTTTCTACTATTGTGAGATATGATGGCGACATCAAAACTATCAAATCGCAGATTCAAGACCTTCTGTCGAAACAACAGGAGAGTGGTGTATCGCGTACCCTTGAAGACATCCAGGACGAAATCGCTGCCGCTGGCGAAAAGTCAAGAACCCTTAAGAAAACCTTGTCAAAGCTCACAAATGATAAAGACCAGACGCGCAATGAAATAAACACATTAGAAATTCAGCTCAGAGATGCGAAGAGCAATCTTGACAGCGCCAAGTTTCAGTTAGAGAAAAAAGCCGATCTGCTTGCTCGAGTAGAGGAGTTCAAGAAATTGAATAACCAACAACGCGAAGCAATTGCAAAGGCTGATCAAGATATTGAAAATCTTACTCCTGAGCTTCTCCAAGCCCAAGCTAGACATGATGATATCAGCCAACGCGCAGACGCACGCGAAAGAGATTTGCAGCAGGGAATCAACGAAATGCAGGAGAACCTGCGTCAGTTAGATCTCGCAAATGATGACATTAATTCCTATAATGAACGGGGTGGCCTAAGCCAACTGGATAGGAGCAAACGCGAATTACAAACTCTTGAGAGTGAGATTAAACAGCTTGAGACCGAACAAGCCAACATAACAAAGGAGATCAATAGAATATCTGCTCAGCTCAAAGACAGCGAGAATACAAAACGGCAATACGCGGATAACCTGACATACCGCCAGGCAACCAGAGGACTCGACGAAGTCATGGAAGAAGTCAGGCGATTGGAAGCGCAAAACGCTGAAGTTGATCGGAGTCGCTTCAAGGAGGAGTCAGAACGTCGGACCCGGGAGCACAATGCGCTTGCTGCGAAGCAAGCTAGTAAAATGGGAGAGATGAAATCCAAGGACGACCAATTGATGCAGCTCTTGGCGGATTGGAATACAGATTACAAAGATGCAGCCTCCAAATACAAGGAGTCTCATATTAAGGTGGAAACCACCAAGGCAGCAGTGGATGACCTCGCTCGATATGGAGGAGCTCTTGATAAGGCAATCATGAAATATCACGGCTTAAAGATGGAGGAAATCAACGCCATAATAGGAGAGCTGTGGCAGAAAACGTATCGAGGCACTGATGTGGACTCGATTCTTATCCGCTCCGACAATGAGAACGCCAAGGGGAATCGTTCTTATAACTACCGCGTCTGCATGGTTAAACAAGGTACCGAGATGGACATGCGTGGCCGCTGCAGTGCTGGCCAAAAAGTGCTTGCTAGCATCATCATCCGCCTGGCTTTAGCCGAGTGCTTCGGTGTCAACTGTGGCCTAATTGCACTTGATGAACCGACGACAAATCTCGACCGCGACAATATCCGCTCTCTTGCAGAGTCTCTGCACGATATCATCCGCGTACGTCAGCAGCAGGCCAACTTCCAGCTCATTGTGATTACCCACGATGAAGATTTCTTGCGCTACATGCAGTGCGGTGATTTTAGTGACTATTACTATCGTGTGTCTCGCAACGAGAGGCAGAAGTCGATTATTGAAAGGCAGTCAATCGCAGAGGTTCGTACCTGGTCGTGTCGTGTCTATTTGTCTTACATACTAATATTTGTCCAGGTTATGTGATTTCCGCCGCTCCCCTTGATGTGACTTACCCTTTTTATTACCATGTGGACTTCGGGATGGCGTTGTTTTGTTGTCCGATTGAGTTGATGTAATATCCCCGATTTGTAACATAAGGGTTCAGAAATTTCCCTAATTAAGGCAGATGAGGTATAGTTAGGAAGATCCATGATTTATAATCGATCTCTCGTGTACCTGGTGAAGGAAGTATAATCAAGTTTAATATGGGAAGAAAAGCCGCTAGAACATAACCATTCTCTTCTATTATCAAGTCTTTGTTAGACGGGAAGGGAATACCTCATCAGTTTGATCTCTTTACTCAATTCAGCAATGGACAGCTGGGTAACGTTTCAAAAGATATCATTTCTAAAGTACTCCATATACTCATAAACGAACGGGTTTATTCTTCGTCCGCCGCCTCATTCTCATCCAGCAAAGGTACAAAGCGGAAATCCACAAATGCCACATTCCCAGCCATACTCCCTCCAGTAGACCTAGCCGCATTTGGCCCGTTACTCTCCTCGAAATCAATCATAAACTGAAGACTCAATACACCCTGTTTATCACCTCGAATGCTCACCTTGCTAGCTGCAGCCATGGCACGGGAAGCTTTACGGATGAGCGGGAAGCGATAATCTTGCCTGATATGAGAGCCCATCGAAGAAGGCGGACTAACTAGGAAAGTCTCCGTGACTGTCGGAGCTTGGGTAGCTCTTTTTGCTCTGGCACGCGAAGTGCCGTCATCGGCTAGCACTTTGTGGTGAGGTTGCGCTTGTGATCCATTTGCTTGATTTTGTTGATCGACAGAGAATTCGACGACCGATTCGCTGAATGGCCCGCCGGCGCCAGACAGAGAGAAGTATGGTTCTTGTTTTGCTGAGGCGGAGATCCTTAGGACTGTAGGGTTTGTAGAATCAAGCTCGGAGATGGCGTTGTGTAGCCAGGCGGATCGCATGATGATCTTCATGATTATGGCATCCCGCTGGAGGGGAATGTCGGCTTCGTCTTCGTCGGGTTCGTAGGTGGTTAGCTCACATGTTGTTTTCACACCTGCCTCGGATAGGGTGATGCTGAGGGGTGAACCGGGTTGGGAGTATTGTAAGGTACACGTGCGATCAAGGAGTAAAGCGGGTGTTGTAAAAGCATTCGATGAAGGGGGATGAGACGGTTGGACGATGGACGGTTTGGACGAGCTCGAGGTGGCTGTGTCGTTTATCCCAAAGATTTTCAGGGTTTCAAGGAGAGCGGAGAGGGAGATGACGAAATGAGGATAATATGTTGTATCCGTGGAGTTGTCGTTGTCCGCGGAATCTTCGTTTCGAATGTTTGGCGCAGATGGTGGATTAAAGGTGTATGTGGTGAAAAGGGCTTTGTCGAGAAATGCAAGCCCCTGAATTACTCGCCCTCCCTCAGCTGAGAACCGAATTCCGTCTGGAGTTATTTGCACAGTGGCTTTTGGCGCAAAGCCAATGCATTGAAGTAGAGTGTAGAGGTGATGCGCATTGCTGGAGACAGCAGCGAAGATGGGTTCAGCGTCTGCCATTTCCCGAATGCGAATTGTACGAATACCAGGAGAGGCTGGAGTAAATACCGAGACTTAAAATTATTGAGACTCCGGACAGTGTGCGAACTTTGGTCCTAGAAATACAAGCACATTGAACACTCCAGCTTATCGTACAATGAGGAATTGGATGTGCGAGCACCACTTAAACGTAGACACCGACGGCGCAAATTGTGTACACGGCTCCAAAACTGCAAAGCAAAACACATTTAGCAATTGCGCATCCTATGAATCACGGAGATGGCTTACCCAAATGCTAGTGACGCTGGCACACCGAATGATACAATGCTCAGAAAAGACCGGTCTGTTTACAGATATGTAAGAAGTCAATTCGATTGGGACCTCATATATTGCAAAATACTAACTCAGGCCAAAGAGACCGGTAAAAATAAAAGCTAGGATACAAAAGTCAGCCAGTTGATTCCATTTGCAGCTAAGTTGATCTTACCAAGAAGCAGTAGGTTGAATCCAACGAAGAATTGGCTATCTTTAGGGACAAAAGGGGAGTAAGGGCTTGCGGAAGCGGCCTCCCAGACTTTAAGCAAAGACATTAGGATAAGAACTGAAGCACAGGGGAAAAGGTTATTGAGTGAAGCAAGAATGAAGTGAATTAGCGAAGACGCTTGGAGTAGTTTGTAAGGAGAGTAGATAATCGACTTATCTGGCCAATCCCGTCGGACTATCATATATCCGATACCTATCAGTCAGATCGATCAAAGACGCGGAGATCAGCTCGACCTGCCTTTGGCTATGCTTTATATGGTTCCTTCTTAATCTCAGACATCATGGCTGTTACAACTGAAAGTAAGTTATCATCAATCACTCTACTCTCACTCTGAACTTTCAACTGATTACTTGTACAGGCGGAAAGAGGAAGGCTTCGGAAGAAGTCGCATCCCCGGATTCCCAACTTCAGAACAAAAAGGCGCGCACTGACTCCCCCGAGAGGAAGCCAAAGGTAATTTGATGCTATAGCTCCCATGTCTGATTATTTGACCTAACACACTCCTTCAACAGGTAGAGGAAGAACCTCTGGGGAAACCAGCTCTCAAGATCGTTCCCTTCCCCGAAAAGGTAAGCTGCACGAACCAAGCCTCGGCGGAGTGGCGCTAACTCCAAATCAGCCCGCAGTTTTAGAAGAGCGCCGAAAGGACATCGAATTTCGAGTAGTCAACAATGATGGTTCGCGAGACAGTTTTATTGTCCTTACCGGATTGAAATGTATCTTTCAGAAACAACTCCCGAAAATGCCCAAGGACTACATCGCGCGACTTGTCTACGACAGATCGCATCTTTCTATGGCTATTGTTAAACATCCCATGGAGGTCGTTGGGTATGTAAATGGGATAGCGATGTTTCATGCTTGGTCTGCTGACGCACACTTAGGGGAATCACATACCGACCTTTCAACAGCCGGAGATTTGCTGAGATCGTCTTTTGTGCTATCTCTTCTGATCAACAAGTCAAGGGTTACGGTGCACATTTGATGTCTCATCTCAAGGTATGATGCGATGGTGCCTTAGACACTAGGCTAGAGATACTAATAAGAATGCAGGATTACGTTAAAGCTACGTCGAGCATTATGCATTTCTTGACTTATGCGGACAACTACGCGATTGGATATTTCAAAAAGCAGGGCTTCACGAAGGAAATTACACTCGATAGGTCAATATGGATGGGATACATCAAGGACTACGAAGGGGGAACCATTATGCAATGTACAATGCTTCCAAAGATCCGGTATCTGGAAATAGGACGCATGCTTCTAAAGCAGAGAGAAGCGGTACATGCGAAAATTCGCGCTTTCAGCCGGTCGCATATTATCCATCCGCCACCGAAGGAGTGGAAGAATGGTATAACCAAAATCGATCCCTTGAGTGTTACAGCCATCAAGGATTCTGGGTGGTCTCCCGACATGGATGAATTGGCCCGACAACCGCGACATGGACCGAATTACAATCAACTGCTACACCTTCTTAATGATATGCAGAACCACAGCGCAGCCTGGCCTTTCACCCAGCCAGTGAACCGCGATGAGGTCCCGGATTATTACGAGGTCATCAAGGAGCCGATGGATTTGTCGACTATGGAGGAGAAACACGAGAATGACATGTACCCAACTCCACAGGACTTCATCAAGGATGCAATGTTGATCTTTGACAACTGTCGGAGATACAACAATGAGAATACACCATACGCCAAGAGCGCAAACAAGCTTGAGAGATTCATGTGGCAGCAAATCAGGAACATACCGGAGTGGTCGGTGAGTCGATAGCCTTCATCCATTTTAGCAGATTCATTTAGACGCTAATCAATTTGCATAGCATCTGGCGGACGGGCATTGATTATTTATTACATGGCATAATGAGGATTGGGAAGAATAGGAGTTTATGGACGGATGGTATGGCGTTTCACAAACTTTCAGGGCAAATACCCAGGTTGAATGTAGACGGAGCAATTCGATTTGATTTTGAAGAGTACAGAGTAAATGTCTCGGGGATTGAGAGTATCTTAAATAAATGTCTTTAATAATCCATGTGAACTGAAAACAAGAAACAGAAACTCATTTAAACGCGCGCCGATCATCTACAAAACGTGACGGGATGTCATGTGGAGACTAATTTCGGATAAACAAGGTGGCCGGGGACCTATTCACCATCTTTTACTCCTCCTTTTACTCCCCCTCTGCATCCTTCCGCTCGTTGTTTCCTTTCCATACATGCCAGTTGATGTCTTTATGGGTTCCATTGTGAATCCTTAAAGTTGGTTGCTTCTTTTAGTGGTGGTGGTTGTCCAGAATCTCTGCATCAAAGTCGGGTACTCCCTGACAGGGGTTCCCTGTACTGTGTATTGACACAGCCCTTTTGCTTGTTTTGCTTTGCTCCCACGTTCTTTTCGACCTTCTCTCAGTCGCTTTACTTTTCCTTCCTTGCTACTAGGTCCTGGCCGATCAGGAGGGACTATACAACTATTGTCAATTCCCTGTCCCAATTGATTGTTGCCTCAAAACAGTTTCATCCTTGACACTGGTGGTCCTCCCCCTTTTAACTCGTCCGTCGTTCTACACAAAAGTTTGCGCGCTCTTTCGCAACGGTTTCTGAAAACTCAACAAGCTACGGTTCTCAAAACGCGTTTTCCAACATGGCGCCCGCTTCACTTCCAGAAATTGAGCAGCGCAACCGCCTCCCGACCCTCTTTGAAGTCCTTAGTCGTCGAACACTCGCCCCCGTTGATCTTTTCTCGTTCTACATTTATATGCGTGACCAGCAGCGTTCTGTTGACTACTTGGATTTCTGGTAAGGCTTGATGAAAATTCCAATCTTCGCGTAATCTTCCTAACGACGCATTGTTAGGCTCGATGTCTCTCAACATATGTCATTGTGCCGCCATTATGTCAGAGAGTTGCGCCGTTCCGTTCTCGTAGCAACCCCCGAACTCGAGAAAGCTGAGAGCAAGGGCTCCTCTGGTGTGCTGGAAACATTGGAAAATTTGGGTGACATTCCTCTCCAGGAAGCTGGACCATCCGGGTTGCGCGGGCGTGATCTGGAAGAAGACCGTCAAGCCGACCAAAGACTGTCGGCATTCCTACGCACTGATGGCCACACCTCGGGGCATTCACCTCAAAGCAGTCTCGGATCGCAGTCTGCTGGCCGATTCCCGTCAAATGAGCAGCCACCTCGCCCAAGCAACGGAACGCAGTCCATTTCGCCCGGCCACACTGTGACGCGACCTGATATCCGTGCTAGTGCAGAAAAGGTTCTATATACTTATCTACTTCCTGGTGCCGAGCGAGAAATCGTGCTTCCAGAAGACATGGTAAATACAATCATTAACTTGATTGAGGATGATGGTAGAGATGATCCAGAGGTTTTCGATCCTGCCAAAGATTACGTTTTCCAAGCCATGGAACGCGATGCCTTTCCAGGATTCTTGCAGGCCAAGGCTCTGGGCAACCTTGTTCCTTTGACTGTCTTGGCGCGATTAACATTTGCACTCATAAGCTTTGGCGGAGGATTTTGGGGGGCCTGGTACGTGGTTCTTAGGGACCAGCCGAGGCATATCCGCTGCTGGGTACGTTGATACTGTTTTATATTGACCGTGTATTCCCGCTAATCGCTCGCAGTTAATCCTACCGTTTGTCGTTGCTGCTTATTTCATCACATCGTACCAGTACAAGATCGACCCGGTAATGGCGTACATTGGTTATAGTGAATATACGTTCATGAACTGGTCACCAATTCGCGAGCCTTATGTCCGGAAACTCCTAAACAAGCGAGCCACTGCAACCTTATTAATTGCCTCCTTTGTCGCCGCCGCTCTCAGCATCTTGTTCATCTTAGTTCCCGGCACTATGCTTTGAATCTACGACTGGTTTTGTGCCCGAGCTAAGCAACACCGATCGCTATATAATGCTTCTTTTTCTCTGGCGTACTGGGACAGATGTGTGGCCTTCAGGCTTGCGTATAGGTGGTGTCTTTGCCAACATCGCTTGTCAATCAGTTTTGATTATTGGGTGTTATGAGCCTGGCGCATGGGACATGGAATTTGAATTTGCTTCCGAGAAGCATTTGCCTGGGCATAAACAATTTCGATTACAAAAGTCAAGGTCAACAGTGTTATATCATTACATATCACTTCCCTCAACGCCAGTCTTCCCACCCTACCTTTCTCAGATCGTGTTGCAGGTTAAGTCAGCACGTCGTGCATCGATCAGAGATTACTTCGAGATATGGGGTTGCAGAGCCAGACATCAGCAGCAATTTGTTCTTGCTCTGTCGCAGATAGTTTATACTGTCGATTTCTTTTTCGAATACCCCTCCTTTGCTGAATCTCTGCAAGTTATACGGCCTTGTTTAGCGATGCTAGTTAGGCTATACAAAATGAATTAGTAATGAGGTAATTATCAATGTTGTAACCTTAACTGAATGTAGTGATTTTCATATCGCATTTCACATCATATCACCCGTTGGCATCTAGAACTAGCATCCATAATGAAATAGCCCCGCCAGTAGAGATAACAACTCAGTAAACTAGGGTATCCTGTCCATTATTCACCCAATATCTTGTCCCCACTCTAAAAGTAGAACTAGCAACAGTATCTCAGCTTACGTCTTTCTCCCAAGCACCCGCTTAACCTGTCTAGCGCCCCTCGAAGACCCCGTTCCTTCATCAATATCCATCCTACCTTCCAATCCAGGATCCACAGCTCCATATGAACCGTTCTCAAAGTATCCATCATCATCATGATCATCAGAACTGAACTCCCGCTTATTTCCAATCCCACCAGCGCCAGTTCCGAATCTCGCCATCTTCCGTGCCATGCGACTGGAAGGGACATTCTCACCACCCTTTTCCGAAGAACATTCCTCAATTGCCTTCTCAAATACCGATTTGCGAGCTTTCTCCTTTTCCCTTTGCTTCTCGGCATTCTCTTTGATATTGGCGATTTCCGCCTCGATGTCACTAATCACGTCCCCGCAGCGGGTTTCCCAATCTGCTAGCACGGATATCATTCTCGACAGCGACTGAGGCTTCACGTCACGGAGGGGAGCCACGGAGGTAACATTCACTGTTGGCGGGGAAGAGGCGGGGGAGAGGCGGCCGGTCAGTAAAGAGGAGTAGATTGCGGCTGTAACGAGGGACTCGAGTTCAGCGGGGTTGGTGATGGAGAGGGCGGTCATGAGGTTTTCGTAGGTGAGATGTTTTATAGTTACCGATAGGGTGAGGAGGGATAGGAGGCGGAGTTTCAGGGTCTGTTCTGGGCTGAGTGCGGGGAGGTTTGGGGTTGCTGGATAACTGGTTAGATAGGTGATGATAGTAGGGATAACGAGAGAGCTTACATTGATACTCTTCCCATGTTCCCCATGAAAAGATCTCGAGGAGAGTTAGGTATCCTTGGTATTCTGCGGGTGTGTCTGGAGATCGAAGTGATTGGATTGTGGGATTCTCGAGTAGTTCGGCGAAGAAGTAGGTCTGCGGGTTTGAGGTGGCGTTTGAAATTAGATTCGCAATTAGTCGAGGGGAGGAAGTGCTTGTTGAGTTTGCTAGATGGATGAATGGCTGGAGAGCCTCTAGAGCTCGGGTGTGTGTCTGATCCATAGCGCCTTATCTGGGAGTGGTGGTATTTCGGGGACGCTATCGGGGGGTTAGGCTTGGGCTAAGTTAAATAGTTTTTCAGAAGCATACAAGTAAACAGATGAGTTAAAGACTAGATGGAATGATACTCCCTTATAGAGAGTAAGCAGAGGTTGTCAATGAGAGGTAAGATGGAGATGGAGATGGGACTTTGATGAGATGTTGATATCCAGTTGAGCTGTGTTTGTCTTGAATGCAAACACAATCTCGTAATTTACTCGGTAATTACCTTACACCTAAGCGCCAACGATGACATAAAACTATGCTATTGCTTCACATTAATTGAAGCTGCTTTGGAAGGGATGAAACATGCTACACTGCAATGTGATGGCAATAAATTGCGGGTAATGCGCCAAATTGTCCTTTAAACCTCGGAATTGCTACTTAAGAAAGACTTGTTTCTGGCCTGCCTGGCCTACGATATACGGGCCACAATCTTATTGACGGCCTTATTGTTCCACTTCCCTTTTGTTGCCAATTTGGACTTCAATACATTTAGATTCGGCCCTTTCTTTTGCTTTCCTTTGTGTTCTCATAGATTTGTCGGTGTTTATGCATACATAGTGGAATGATCGACGACTGACATTCATCCGAGCTCATCCGTATGGCGGCCTGCTCCACTTGTCGCTGATCCAATTCTTCTCCCACTTCGCTGTTTTCTGATCAATTTCACGATCCTAACTCAACATCAAAACGCCTCCATGCGATAGTACAATATCTCTACTCTCTTTGCGTTGTTCCGTTCAACTTCCCGGTCCCTATGGCGGCCTCGTCGTCCAGGGTTCCCCCAACCGCTGGGGACCAAGGCCCATCCGTCGACCGATCACCGGCGCTTATGGCTACCACAACCCTCAAAGTCGATGGCATGACTTGTGGTGCTTGCACGTCAGCTGTTGAGGGCGCTTTTAAAGGGGTCGACGGTGCTGGCACCGTTTCTGTGAGTTTGATGATGGGCAGGGCCGTCGTTCACCACGATCCGACACGGTTACCGCCAGAGAAAGTTGCTGAAATGGTCGAAGATAGCGGTTTCGACGCTACAGTTCTATCCACCGATGTACGAGATGGCGCGAACGGTACGGAAAGCGGGGAAGTGCGACTTTCAAATACTACCTTGGGTGTGGAGGGTATGACGTGTGGCGCGTGCACTTCGGCGGTTGAAAGCGGCCTCAAAGATGTGTCTGGCGTGAAAAATGTCAATGTTTCATTACTCTCTGAGCGAGCTGTCGTTGAGCATGATGCGTCTGTCATTTCCCCGAGCCAAATCGCGGAAACCATTGAGGATCGCGGCTTTGGCGCTACCGTGCTGGACAGCTCCCTTCAAACCAGGCCCGACATTTCGGAAGGAACGATGGACGCCGAACACAAATCTCGGTTGCTGGTAACAACTGTCTCTATTGAGGGAATGACCTGTGGTGCATGTACGTCAAGTGTGCAGAGCGCATTTGATGGTGTTGAAGGAGTTGTCCAATTCAATATCAGCCTCCTAGCCGAACGCGCGATAATTATCCACGACCCAGTTGTTTTAGCTAGCGAGAAGATTACAGCCCTGATTGAAGATGCTGGTTTCGATGCGAAGATTATTTCGTCAGAACCCAAAGCGCCGCTCTCGAAGAAAATAAACAAAATCACTCTGAGCTTACACGGTTTACGGGATGGAGATTCAGCAACTGCATTGGAGGAATCCCTCCTCGAAAAACAAGGCATTTCTTCAGCATCCGTCAACATAGCCTCGTCTCGCATATTTCTTTCGTATGATTCTTCTGTCATTGGAATTCGCTCAGTCGTTGCAGCCATCGAGGCTTTTGGATGTAATGCTCTACTGTCAGAATCTGACGACACAAATGCCCAGCTCGAATCTTTATCGAAAACGAAAGAGATACACGAGTGGAAGCGTGCCTTTCTATTTTCGACATCATTCGCAGTGCCCGTGTTTGTCATCAACATGCTGCTACCCATGTACATTCCTGCTCTCGATTTTGGGAATGTTGAATTCTGCGCTGGTCTATATCTTGGAGACATCGCGTGTCTTATACTCACCATTCCTGTACAATTTGGCATAGGGAAACGCTTTTATATTTCCAGTTTTAAATCGCTGAAGCATCGCGCGCCAACCATGGATGTTCTAATTATGATGGGCACATCGGCGGCGTTCTTCTATAGCGTCTTCACTATGGCAGTTGCCATGTTCCATATGTCTCGTGT
This sequence comes from Aspergillus sclerotialis, assembly GCA_003589665.1. Lineage (NCBI taxonomy): Eukaryota > Fungi > Ascomycota > Eurotiomycetes > Eurotiales > Aspergillaceae > Aspergillus > Aspergillus sclerotialis. The sequence continues at coordinate 23,776 of MVGC01000215.1, read as the reverse complement.
GCGGCCTAGCACGGTTTTTGATACAAGTACGATGCTCATCACCTTTGTTACATTGGGGAGATGGTTAGAAAGCCGGGCCAAAGGCCAAACATCCGCGGCTCTTTCACGCCTGATGTCTCTGGCTCCATCAATGGCTACTATATATGAAGACCCCATAGCAGCTGAGAAACGAGCAGAGGAATGGGGAAATGCTCCCCAGGAAGGGCGCAAATCACCACTGCCAGGCAATGAGAGCTCAGGGCTGGGGCTGAGGGCCATCCCAACTGAATTAATTGAGGTTGGTGACGTTGTGGTTCTCCGCCCTGGAGACAAGGTTTCCGCAGACGGTGTTGTTATCCGAGGGGAAAGCTACGTCGATGAGAGTATGATTACTGGGGAAGCCCTCCCAATCCAGAAGAAAAAAGGCAGTGCTGTGATCGCGGGAACAGTAAACGGCACAGGGTCGGTGGATTTCAAAGTTACACGGGCTGGGAAGGATACGCAGTTGAGTCAGATTGTCAATTTGGTCCAGGATGCGCAGACTGTCCGTGCTCCCATACAACGTGTCGCCGATGTTGTCGCTGGCTATTTCGTCCCCACAATTATCACCCTCGGATTGATCACTTTTATCGGCTGGTTGGTTTTGAGCCACTTGCTGCCGAATCCCCCGAAAATTTTCATGGCAGAAGGCAGTGGAGGGAAAGTGATGGTCTGCTTGAAACTTTGTATCTCTGTTATTGTTTTTGCATGCCCTTGTGCCTTAGGCCTAAGTACGCCAACTGCGGTCATGGTCGGCACGGGAGTGGGCGCAGAGAACGGGATACTTGTTAAGGGCGGCGCTGTGCTGGAGGGTGCGACTAAAATTAAGCATATTATTTTTGACAAGACTGGCACTTTGACGACGGGAAAAATGAAGGTAGCAGAAGCCAAGCTTGCACAGAACTGGACTTCAAACGAGTTACGACGGCAACTTTGGTGGCTGATTGTTGGGCTCGCTGAAATGAGCAGTGAACATCCTATAGGCAGAGCGATCCACTCAGCTGCGAAAATAGAGTCTGGTTATTCCGGCGACGATGGGCTTCCGGGTATCTTGGGTGATTTTGATGCTTGTGTCGGTAAAGGTGTATCTGCTGTTGTTGAACCGACCTCCACCACGGAGCGAACCCGATACAGGGTTCTGGTTGGAAATGCTCGGTTCTTAAAATCCAATGATATTCCAGTTCCTGAATCAGTCGAACCTGAGACTAGAGTGTCAGAAGACTTGGATGCACCAGGCCCCAAATCGAACGCCGCTGCCGGTACTACATTGATCCATGTGGCCATCGATAATGAATATGCCGGTACCATTTCCCTACGAGATACCATTAAACCCACAGCAGTAGCTGCAATTGCAGCTTTACACCGTATGGGAATCTCAACGTCTCTAGTCACAGGGGACACGCGCTCGACTGCCGTATCCGTGGCTGGTGCTGTCGGCATTCCAGCTTCAGCCGTTCACGCTTCAGTTTCACCATACGATAAACAGTCTATAGTCGCATCGTCACAATCTTCCGGCGAACTCGTCGCCATGGTAGGAGACGGTATAAACGACTCCCCAGCACTGGCCACCGCCTCAATTGGCATCGCCCTTGCTTCTGGCACCGACGTCGCTATGGAAGCAGCAGATATCGTGCTCATGCGACCAGACGACCTATTATCGGTTCCAGCCAGCCTATCACTGTCTCGATCTGTCTTTAACCGCATCAAGTTGAACCTGCTATGGGCCTGTCTGTATAACTTCATCGGCCTCCCATTCGCCATGGGCCTTTTCCTCCCCTTCGACGGATTCATGTTACCACCTATGGCAGCCGGTGCAGCAATGGCTGCCTCGAGCGTCTCTGTGGTCGTCAGCAGCCTACTTTTAAAATTCTGGCGTCGACCCCGCTGGATGGATGCAGAGCTACTGGAAAAAGAGGTCGAAATGGGCCATATCGGCGTTCGCGGCGCCAAGAGGAATTGGTGGAAGCCTGCTCTCTTCGTTTCTCGTCCTGGCGGCCGTCGCCGACAGATCAAGGATCACCTTGCTGGTCTCTGGGGCCTTGCTACTGGTAGGAGAGGCAGAGTTGCTGGAACTGATGAAGGATATGTTCCGCTTCAAACAGTTGAGCCGCCTGTCTGATCTACCTAGGTTATGCATATTGACATCCCTGCCATTTATGGGTTACTTAGATGATAAACTTGGTTTTGATTAATGTCACAACGAATGCATATCTAATGTTTCTGTGTTCGAAGCGTGTTTCTCATTTTGTGTTTGTTCGTTGATATCTGAGCATTTCTTGTTAACTCATTGCAGGTGTAAGTAATGCAGTTGATGATATCTCATACATACGAAATCCGACTATATATGGTTAAATATCTTACCCCCTTTGGTAGACACTAAATTCAATAACTCAACACAAGATAAACACCATGTCATTGATCATTCGTTACCAGCATATCATACTACTTTCATAGAATAGTTTTTAGATATTAGTCATCACTCATGAAATTTGATATCAAAATCAAAGCGATCAAGCCACCCCTAATCACCTTTCTCTGTTGCCTTAGAAGTATCTGCCTCAGCAGTACGCTGCCCCTCACTCGACCCTTCTCCGTTCTTAAAATCTCCCAGGGTAATATCGCCGTCGTTATCCGCACCTCTACTTTCACTAGAGGCTTGCTCACCATGTTTGGGCTGTTCGCTACTGGAACCATCTTCAACACTCGCTAGGGGCATTTCCACACCCTTCCCATCCTGCAGACCCATATCCTCCACGCCAACGACAGGTGGACCACGAGCATGGGGAACTTCCTCGGAGGTATCAGATGGCGGAGACGTGGGGTCGCGAAGGGTTTCACCCTCTGCAGCTGTATGGGGTGTTGTGGCATGGCCGTGTGATACCGGATGTTGAGCAGCGGCGACGGTTTCCACTTCCTGCTGGTGCAAATGCTGTTGATGATGGGCGGGAATGGAGGTTACTGTCTCATGGTCCCCAACTAGGCCTAGTAGAAATTAGCGGCGAATTAACGATAGTACCAGTCGGTCTCATACCTTGGTTCAAGGACGTGGTGGAATCATCTTCAAAAGAAGTAGCATTACTCAGCCAGGGGATCGGTGTTAAGAGAGCTCCTCCGAGAGACTCATCGCCATGGATATGATCTGAAATATCGAGACCGCCTCCTGCACCGTTCATCACCCCATTAGGTTGATTGGCGCTTGCTTGCATCTGGGTGGGGAATATGTCCGCGCTGCTAGTGACAGATACGACGCGGTCGATGGCGCGCAAGTAGGCGGGGAGAGTACGATAGTGGGAATTAGGACGGAGGATGAGCTCCGCGAGTCGTTGGATGGTGTGCGGTGGCTTGGAGGTAAAATAGGATTTTATGGTCGAATGGATGGAATTTAATAGTAGCATAAGCGGAGCGGGAAGAGGCTCGTGTCCTGGAGCTGACGACTGCGGTTGTGAATCGGGAACGCGTTCGATCGATGATGTCGCAGCTGCAGTTGGTGCTGTAGGTCGCGGTGGTGTTTGTAGGTCTGCTGGGAAGGCATTCTCTTTATTGCTGCTGGATGGCACGGAGTTGGGGTCTTGGAGTTGTGACGAAGTGTAGGATGATGGCTGGTTGTGGAGGCTGAATGGTGGAGGCGCTTCTCGAGGCATCTTAGGCATGGGAAAGACATTGTATACAATCTATTATTGACCAGTATATCAGTCTGGAGCTTTGAAGTGAGGTGCTCAGGGAATATCGTACATAATCCAGTCGTTCTAGCAGAGGCTCAACCATCGCTGGCCATTTGTAACTAGATGCGAGTCAGCATCCATTGATATATGACAATTGGTATCTGGATATACAAATCCATCATGCCGCCTTTCGCGGCCGTTTCTAGAGCTTCTTCATCTGAGATCCAGGGAGGTTAGCTGAATGCAACTCAAGTGAGACGGACAATTGACATCGCAGATATTCATGAAAGCGCATAATAGGAAAATAATAAATAGGAACATAGAGCATACCTAGCGACATTCTGCTTTGAGAATGAGTAGAGAGAAAGATGAAGTTGGCAGAAAGCTCATGAAGCCCTGCGGAAGATATGAGATTAATTACGGTATTGTCACGGATCGTTTCAACCTCATCTGGGGCCTTTGATTGGTCAGAGGGGATGCTTATCACCCCGCGCACGTGACCGATATCGGTCCAATTTTTCGGCGGGAAATTCGTGGGTTCAAGAGTCATTCCAGTCTCAGTGACTCTATTTCACCAACTTCACTTGTCTTATTCTCTAGTTCAACATGTGGAACTCTCCCAAGGTGGGAATTCTCGGTGGAGGCCAATTGGGCCGAATGCTAGTCGAATCGGCCAATCGCCTGAACATCCAAGCCAACGTCCTAGACGCCGAAAATGCGCCTGCGAAGCAAATCAGCGCCCACGACGGCCATGTAAATGGCTCCTTCAAGGAGCGCGAAGCGGTACGGCAATTGGCAAAGACCTGCGATGTTGTGACTGCTGAGATCGAGCATGTGGACACTTACGCGCTCGAAGATGTGGCCTCGGAAGTGAAGATCGAGCCCAGCTGGCAGGCTATCCGGACGATCCAGAACAAATTCAATCAGAAGGAACATCTACGGAAATATGGAATACCGATGGCGGAACACCGGGAGCTGGTCAAGAACACGCCAGAGGAACTGGCCGAAATTGGAAAGGAACTTGGGTTTCCTTTGATGTTAAAGTCGAAGACTATGGCGTATGATGGAAGAGGTGAGGATGGCAGATGTCTTGCGACAAAAGTTACTCCGTTATGCTGACAGTAACAAGGGAACTATAGCGTTAAGTCGAAGGAGGATATTCCCGACGCACTGGAAGCGCTCAAGGACCGACCATTATTCGCAGAGAAATGGGCGCAGTTCAAGATGGTTCGCAAACCGACATGCATCCACCGGCAAGCGAAAAAATCATTCTGACAAATGGATACAGGAACTTGCCGTCATGGTCGTAAAGACCAAAGACGAAGTGCTATCATACCCCACCGTCGAGACCGTCCAGGAAGACTCCATTTGCAAGCTCGTCTACGCACCAGCTCGAAACGTCTCCGAAGCCATAAACCAAAAAGCGCAGGCACTAGCCCGGAAAGCCGTAGCAGCATTCGACGGCAAGGGCGCATTCGGAGTGGAAATGTTCCTCCTCGAAGACGACAGCGTTATCCTGTGCGAGATCGCCAGCCGAATCCACAACTCGGGCCATTGCACGATCGAGGCCTGCCCACTGTCTCAGTTTGATTCTCACCTTCGCGCCATCCTGGACCTTCCCATTCCCGCTAAGAGCCTCGAGTTCCGTCAGCCATCTATTATGCTCAACCTCATCGGCGGCGCAACCCCCGACTCCCATCTGAAGGCTGCCGAACGCGCCCTTTCCATCCCGAACGCTAGCATCCATCTCTACAGCAAGGGCGCGGCTCGACCTGGCAGGAAAATGGGCCATGTGACCGTCACAGCGGCGACAATGCACGAAGCCGAAACGCACATTCAGCCGTTGATCGACTTGGTCGATGAGATTCGCTCCCAGCGAAGCGATATCAAAACCCCAGCAGCGAAGTCAGGCCCATCAAAACCGGCGCCCTCCGTAGCAGTCATGATGGGCTCAGACAGTGATCTCAAGACCCTTGTCCCAGGCCTTAAGCTCCTTAAGGATTACTTCGGCATCGAACCGGCAGTGGACATCACATCTGCACACCGTACCCCAACATTCATGGCCGAGTATGCCGCCAGCGCTGCTGCTCGTGGAATCAAGGTCATTATCGCTGCTGCTGGCGGAGCTGCCCATTTGCCCGGTATGGCAGCTGCTCACACAGCACTCCCTGTTATCGGAGTTCCGGTAAAAGGCAGTTCTTTAGATGGTGTGGATAGCTTGCATAGCATTGTTCAAATGCCCAGAGGTTCGTATACTACCACTGCCCCATTACATTGAACCTTTACTAACAGACTTCTGAATAAATAGGCGTCCCAGTCGCTACAGTTGGAATCAACAACAGTGTAAATGCTGCTCTCCTAGTAGCCCGCATTCTGGGTTCATATGATCCAGCCATTCAGCGTAAAGTCGAGGCGTATGCTGAAAAGGCTAAGACAGAGAATCTGGACCAGAAGGGTGTTAAGATGCGGGAATTGGGTTGGGAGAAGTACTTTGAGCAGATGTAGATCAAATAAATTATGATAGATTATGATGATAGATTAAATGTGGATATTACGAATACAACTCTTGGTCGATAGAGAACATGACCAGTTCTCATTCCAGCGTTGAAATATATATACTGAAGAGATAATCCAATAAATTGTTCCAAAGATTTACAAATGTTTAACATAGAGCAATATATAGCAATTCATTAATGATTAATTACTTAGCAAGCGTACTAGTACATGACTATGTTGCGACAGGAAAAGCACAATGGTCAAACAATTATTCTAGACACATCAGACAAATTAGACGTCAAATACACACAAGATACCGCGGTGGCATATCAATGACAAATGATATCAAAGGTCCCGAACCTCAAAGACTCCCCAGTTTAAGCAGCCTGAGGGTTGAATGCTGTGTTAGGCTCGATCTTCGGCGTCCTCTTCGACCCGTCGCTATCAATAGCTGAGGTGACTTCATCGGCGAATCCACGGGTAGAATACTGCTCAGTCTTTCCAGTCTTCTTCTTGCCTACACCGTCGGCCTTGGTGCCATTCGTGCCATTGGTAGGTTCTGTCAATTTACCCCCATTGATTTGATGGCTCTTGCGAGTGATGCTTGCCGGCTTAGGAATATCAGAAGACTCCTTGGCATTGCCGAGGCTGAAGACAGGAGACTCCCAGCGCTCGCCTTGCTTGGCACGATCCACGTATTCGGTAGCCTTGGTAGAGACGGCACCAGGGAGGCTGATGTCCGGGAAGAGGGAGTCGTGAAGAGAGAATGCGGTCTGGACCTTGGTGTCGCGCTTCGGCTTCTTCTTCTCGGCTTCCTTCTTCGCATCCATCTTGGCGCGGAAGGCATCCATGTGACGCGCGTAACTGCTCTTCTTGTTTTCGGGATCGTTCTTCGTTGCTTCTTCGGCGCGTTTGGCTTCACGGTGGATGTCATATAAGAATTCGTCGCCGTTGACGAAGGCGTCGCTAATCTGCTTCTCGACGACTTTCTGGATTGCGGGCTTGACGACACTGAAGAGCATTGGCTTGAACACGTTGAAGAGGACCTTGTGCTTGGACTTCTTCAACTTAATGTCCATGTGGTCGATGTTCACGACGACCTTGTCGAGCTTGAAGAAGTGTCGTTTGTCTTCCTTCTGTGCTGTTGACGCAGCGATCTTAAAGCCAAAGCCTTCACCACTTAGGAGGATGTCCATGACACCCCTGTCGGTGATCGCTGGGAATCCTTCCTTCTTCTTGATATAGTAACTGATATCTGCAAGATTGTTAGTTCCAGTTCGGAATTACGGTCTAACCGCGGCTTTCTTACCTCTAAGGTCTGCCTGAATGCCGGAGACGGAAATCATTATCTGTGAATAGGCTATGGTTAGCAGGATACCAAAACTGAATGCCCAGAATCCTGGCACTGACCTTGTTGTCTCTCTTGTTGCTAATCTTCTTACGTCCCCACCGGAAGTAGTTATCGCTACCGAATTCCATCACATTAGGCATCAAATTGTCACTTTCGATAACGATATTCTCAACCACCTGAAAAAAAATCAGTTCTGAAATACTCTAAAAAAGCAAAGACACTTACCACATCGACCATCGGGTCAACTACTTCAAGGCGGGGAATTGGAATATACCGGACATCCTCAAGAATAGCAGGCAAGATGATATCCCTAAGATCCTTGAGAAGATGCTTTTTGAAAGCAGGCTTACCATCGGTTTGGCCGAGGTCGGTAAACAGCTTCTGCATCGCATCCCCAAACGCTTTGTTCTGAGGGTCCTGGTTGAATTGGTCTCCGAAGAATTTGATCTCATCGAGAATACGCTTCGCGTGGCTCTTATAACGATCACGCATGAAATAAGAACCGCGGTCATAAAGCTTGTTCCATTCATTGGTGCAATCATCTGACACTACGTAGCCCTTCTGCGCCAACGTTTTCCTGGCCAGGTCAGCACTCGAAATCTTTCTTTTATTGCGCAACATACCTGATAAAGCTGTTCATATCACTGAACCACTTTCTAAGTTCCGGATCTTCGTCCGCATCACGGTAAATGTTATCAAGGGAGCCGAACACATCATCCAGCGAAGTGCCGTTTGCGAAGCGTTCAATCAAGGTCTACAGTCGACATTAGCCATTATCCCGCATCGAACGGACTGATACATACGCGCAGGCTATATTCCATTGACCGCACGCTATCAGAGTTCCGAATATCTTTAGCAGCGCCGACACCTTGCTCCGAAACGTCCTTGGACTGCTTAGCGTATTTCTCGATCATATTAAGAAGCGTTTCAATAGCCCGCTGGTCTGAAAAGTAATGAGTTGGTTAGTGGTTAATCAAAAAGGGGATTTCCCCAGTTTAGAGCGACAGTACTCACAATCGGGGTGGCCCTGAACCTCCACGATCATTTTCTTCAAACGTGCAACGCCCTGGTCCCTCCGTTCTTGAGGGAATTTCTCACTCAGGTAGTTCTTGGTCTTTTCGGCCATCTCGCTGGTCCGGCTCTTAACATCCTCTGGCGCTTTCTCCTCGGCCTTCGCTTTGGCCGTCTCAGCGCCGGCCTCGGCACCAGCTTTCTTAGATTTCTTTGACTCTTGCTTTGCTGAGCTGGTAACTTCGCCTGTACTTTCTTCGGCCTTCGTTCGTATAAGCATGGTGTACAAGTCCATTGCGCAAAGGTACTTACAGTGTCCTTGTTTTTCTTCGTGACAGACTTGGCACGAGATTTGAGCTGCTCGAAGTCTGGTTTCTCATGCCAGACATTATCCTCAGCTGGCTGATCCACTTGGGACATCTGTTCTTCGGACGGCCTGAGTTTGTTGGCAGCTCCTTGGGAGGCATCGCTAGCCATATCACGCGCAATGAGTTGGGCGTCGTTGACTACAAGTCGTTAACGAAACAGAAGCAGCGAGATTTTGATACCTTCTACTTACGGATTTTCCTAAATTCTCCATTGGTAATCAGGAGAGTTCCGAGCGTTTTCAGATCCTCGCCGGCCTGCTTAGCATCATTCTTGGCGTCTTCTTTGTTTCCGCCAAATTCAGGCTTCTTAGCATCTGGGGTAGTGAAGTTCGTTGCACTCCAGATAAATTCCTGAATCAACTGGCCATCATTTTTGCTCAGCATCATCTTCTTCGTCTCCTCAATTACGTTCCGGAGGTCCTTCACAAGGACTTTGCCGTCGTCCGACAGCTTATCAGAAGGCGACGAGAGAGCCCTGGACGCCAGGGCGCTGTTCATGGCAATATCGCATTGTTTATTCTGTAATGCGATCCCAATGGTTAGTAAAAAGCACACTCTACTGGGCTCAGCATAACATAAGACTAACCGACGGGAGTTTGCCAGCCTTGAAACCTGTACAATTTCGTTAGCAACTACCTTACAAATTACGAATTATTGTAATAATTGCGCACCATGATAGATTCCAAACAGTTGGAGCTTCCTCTCAATATCCTAAAGCAATCTTGTGTTAGTCCAGACGGCTTCTCAAATGTATGTTTAGGTTTGTTAAAGAACCCAACTCACCTGGTCCCTTTCCTTAGGGTTCATAGGACGATTCACAGCTGGGGCCATCTTGAAAGCCGCTCAAATCCTTCCAAATGCCCAAAAATCCTGATATTTGAATCCGGCGATAATATTATGTATGTATAAATCCCGCGGGGTAACAAAAGAAATAATGGTACAGACTGAATTCACAACAAAAGAAAAGAATTAATTATGACGAATTAAAATTAGCGAGGGAACGGCTAGTTTGGGGTATCAATCGGAATAAAGGACCGTAGGGGGGTGAGCTAGGCTTCAGAAGAATGTGGGAGACGGGCGCAAGGGGAATTGCGGATTGTTATATATGCATATATACCGAGTGTGAAAACGGAAAGGACAAAGATCATCGAGGGATGTGGGAAAGGATGAGGAGACCGAAGGCAGGACGAAGGAAGCAGGACTTCTAGTTGCTCTTGACGTCACGCTGTCGTGTGAAAAACAAGAGATCGACGTAACATGGTTCCTGACTATTGACGCTGAACAAATTATTATGCCCTAAGATTGAAACTAGTAGATCATCTCTCGAATGGTTCAAACTTGGTCCCTAGTTCCCCGGTTCTACTACGCCGCATGCGTGGCTTGTGGAAGCTCAGTTTGATTGAACTTGGATCTCTGGACAATGCGAATACATGGGCATGGAACTCCCTCTCAGACCACTTTAGAACCACTTTTTAATATGGATCGATTCGATCGGCATTGACGGTCATTACTCTTGTAGTAAGTTGTGTGTACCGTAACGAGCTTCCAGCTTGGCCTGACTTGCTAGACGATCAAAAAGCTATGATGATCTATTCAGGATGAGGACTTGACGATCCATGAATCTGAGCGCTTTTGATTTCCGATCAAGACCCATCTATGCTGATCCACATATCCCTGCTAGTGCATCAGTTTGACGTCAACACCGGAGATAGAATGTGGATCATTGTTAAATTCGGAAGTCCCGAATTTCACACGAAACTTTGATTCCTTGGTTAGGTAAGTAAACCACTGTGTAAGGAATGTAGGTTGGTTAGTCGCGTACTACCTTGTTGTTGCTTCTCTCCCTGGCTTATAGTTCAGAGGGAAGGGATTGAATCCAGGTGCGACTTAACACATGTATATATAAACAAGTAAGAGAGCAAGCTGGATAAGTGTCTGAGCAATGGGCTGCACATTGAAGGAAGAATAGATCCAGAGCTGAGTTGGGGAAGGTAAGTTCCCTAGATGGATGAACAGTGGGGCCGCTAATTCTAAAAGGGCATACCTATAGCAGCCCGTGTCTCCAGGAGTCAAGGTACGTACTGTACATCCATCCCTGTTTCCTGTGCATGCTTTTAGGGGCAAGCTGCGCTAGGGCCTGCTCGCTTGAATTCCCTTACCCATGCTACAAAAGTCCCTAAGGTCCACGCGTTTGCACATAGTTCAACAACACCGCCACAACCAGCCACATATTTTGGAGAGGCGCGCCACTCTGATCTAACACGCCCCAACTCCGCAAGCGAATCGACCCACATAAGCTCCATCAGGCAAGAAGAAAAATTCGTCTAGATTGCTGCTCTTCATAAATCATACCACGTTATTAGGCTCCAGTGCCGAGGGAAATGATGTCCTCATCTGAAGGAAGCAGTTGTTCCTGCATCTTCTCGAGTATCACAAAAACGTAGATTATATAGGTCACTCCTTAAGGATTGAATTGCCCAATATCAAAGGGTGAATACGTACTTGTAGTAGGGGGAAGGGTGGTAGAGGCTTCGGCCATATAAGTGCTTGGTCCATTGAAATACATCATTGGTGTTTGCACCAGTCGTTTTTGTATCGATGAGGATGCTTGATCAAATTGTTCCAGAAGCGTATCCATGTCCCACTTTCTCGAGCAGTATTGCAGCAGATCTCGGATGTGAGACACGCATCTAACCGAGCGTGCATGGCAATTAATCCGATCCTCGTTGCGTAGGGGCGGTGGGTCCGGAGTTCCAGGAGGCACAGGGGGAGGTACAGGTACCAAGCCACTGAGCAGGAGATCATAGTCGTGGCTCAGTAGCTCAACAAGTCGCCGGCCAACCTGGTATACTCGTTGGATATCAATGAATGTGATAGATGGCAATGCGCTCGGATCTTCCAGCGCTCGATGGAGCTGATCAGCATAATCCATACAGCAGTCAAGTAAGAGCGCTTTATGGTAGTCGCATAGTTCGGGGTATCGGTGGGATGGTGACAGGATTATGACTGTCGTATATAGCATTTCTAATCGGTATACATTTGTAAAGTAATTCGGAACGTCGGTGGGACAGTTTTCGAACCATTCTCGTATCCTCGAGCAGAGCGACCAAATCGGTACTAACGGCTGAGGATGTGGCTCACGCCCATTGTAGTACATATCATGGTAGCCGGCAGAAAGGATTTGTCTAATCTTGACCAGGTGGAGGGCAGGCTTTATACTTCGCAAAAAGACGTGGCTTTGTTTGGTCACTGAAGCGCCCAGTGAAGTGGAAGCGGCAGACGTAGGTAGTGCGACATTAACAGAATTATCAGAGAACGAGAAGGTTCGGCCCAAAACAGAACTAACACATCTTTTGCTAAGATTTCAGAATTTGGCTCCCTTCGACGGTAAAATGGAAAAGGGTAAACGGACCTGTCCAAACTATAAATGATGTGGAAGACTCTTCGACGCATATCGAGTCGATCTGTATCTGTCACGACTTCGGAGGGAAGATCGTGATGCAATCCCAAATCTACCATTACCCTAACTGCCATCCCCACCAAGTACCAACTGTGAAAGTGTCTTGGGTCGAATAAAGAATACTGAGCTAGTAACAGAATTGCTTGGATGCCTGTAATTGACCCTGGGTGGAGGACATCTTCAGCGTACTGCAATGCATCAACAACTAACGACAGAGCTCTTCGATAGCTCTTATCGCCATGTTGATATGAGATAGAAGCAGAAGCGATTGCAAGTACCAAACGCAGGGCCCAATGGTCAAATGGCTTAGCAAAGCGGCCATTAGACTGGTAAACAGCGTCCACCGATGTCCAGAAATTCGTCTCGACAAAGAACGGTAGCTGAGTGAAGATATTGTCAAAGTAGTACTGTAGAAGGGGTGTTGCCTCATGCCGTAGTGGCAATGGCTCGGTAGAACGGGACGGGAGTGATTCAACAACGGATACGGACATGAGAAGATTGGCGAAGGAAGTACTAGAAGTGACCCCATGAAAATCTCGAGAAGTTGCATTGACAGACCTAGTAAAACGTTAGTTGAACGAGGTAAAATAAACTAAGAAGCAGACAGACAGGAAGCCAAAATCTCCCACCAGGTCATCAATATCTGTCACTTCCCTTCGGTGAGACTGCGCGAGAGAACCTGGCGACGAGACTGATGTTATAGAATTCTCTCGAATAACGCCGGCGCCGTCGGTTAGACCAGCCAATTGACGACGGCGAAGATTTGAAATTCTTTTTTCGAGTCTTTCACAGTATCCTTCCAAGGAAGCAACATAACTCCTCTCTTTACCCCTGGCGAATTCATCACTAGCACCAGAACAAGTTCCTGCTTTCCCAGCTTTCTCACAAGCTGAGCATGCGGGTAATTTCCCATCACACTTGATCTTGGCTGTCCGACATCTTGAACATGCAGCCACAGGACGACTAACTTTGAGCAACGGATTGTCCAGGAAAGTTGAATTGGACATCCTATCCACTCATATTATCTACGGCAAATGGTCAGCGATATACAACGATATACAGAGAAGCATACCAACCGTAGATTATGTAATTAAATAAAGTTCAGCAGAAGTGGTTCTCGGGGCTGACAATGCGAGCGAGGACCTGCATGAGCTGAATGAAAAATCGACCATTTAAGAATAGTGAATGGTTAGCCTTACCGGAAAAATTGATCGTAATGGCAACTAGTGCCAACGGTTGGATGTCACACCTAGAAATTTCTCTATGAGCCTGTACGTCAAGTAGAATTTGGTCCATCGTGGACTCCGTTTAGCGAGAGACAAGAAACAGCCATTTAAACACTTACAGCACAGCCCAGGAAAAATTAAAAATCAATATGAATAACGAAGGAAGTTCTTAGAGGGTCTCTGATCTGAATTACAAGAGATTCAGGAGCCCTTTCAATTGTAACGGTCGAGTCCCTCTACGGATGTGAGGCTGGCTGAACAAACGGACTAAGTTGATTTAGTGGACTGAAGATCAATTAGAGAGACAGAGGGAATCCATTTCAGGGAGAGAGAAGGAGAGAGAAGAATTGGATAATTATAGGGCAAGCATAGTTGAAGAGGAAGACATACTTATATAGAGAAGGAAAGAAAGAAGGAAAGAAAGCCAGTGGTGTGTTTATTATGTATTTTTGAGTTCTTTGCTTTTTCTTTTCTTTCTTTCCCCTCAGTCTGGCCTGTCAGTTTTTGAACTGTTTAAATTCCCCGCTGTATTGTATGTATGTAATTAATCCATCTTACTTGTTGGTATTGCTGATATTATTGATCGATGGTTTGATTAATTCATATTAATTTAATTTTTCTTTTGACTTATTTCTTCTCTTCCTTTCTTCTCGTTTATTCTGCCTTTTATATAATCCCCAACCTTGTGTTTTTATATAAATTACTCTGTATTTCTCCCACGCATTAGCACTGTCCTCCCACCAAGCGCCGCTTTGACCAGCGGCTACTCTTTGCGTTGATTGATTGATTCATTTATCTGTCGATCATCGGAGCCGAGGCCTTTTCTTCATTTCTCTCCCTTTGTCATTTGTTGCTTCCCACCTTCCTTTTCTGCCATACCTAAGCCACGGTATCGAAAACTCGCCATATGGCAGGTCCCTAGTCGATTCGCTTCCTTATACCCGCCTGAAGTCCTTCAAGGATTTGCGGTTTATACTGAAATTCATGCTCTGTTTACCGGGCTACCGCTTACATCTCCCCGAATCGTCTGATCGCCTCGGATCAAGCTCTCAATAGTGTCGTCGAAGATCATGTCAACTGCTCCTTTTCACTGGAAATTTTACCGGTTTCCCAGTCCCGCGTACCACACATACTCAATCTGTGCTTAATTGTTCTCTCCAGGAGTAGCAGACCCATGTGATATCAGGCTCCTGGGTTAGGTACTACTTCCCTGCCATCGATCGAGAATTACTGTCTATCGGAACGTTGTGACCCAATACTACCCAACAAAGCCATGGCAACCCAGCCAATATCGTCCGGCTCACGACCACAGTTTTCGAACCCATGGAAACCACCGTCCGCCAAAGTATCCCAAGCGCTACATGATGTTCCCGATGGCCGAATAGCCCACACGTTGACTGCTTGCACGAGATGTAGACAGGTACGCCCCAAACATGCTGTTCATAGGCTTTCGGATAAGGATATACTGCAAGGATTATGGCGTCAGAATCATTTGGCTGACATCATTTCAAGCGGAAATCCAGGTGCGACCCCGGAATCCCAAGATGTGGCCCATGCGAACGTGGAAATGCCAAGTGTGTATACTATGATTCTGCCCGAGACTGCACTATTCCAAGAACATATATAATTTCGCTTCGCGAGAGGGCTCGGAACCTGGAGAGGGAACTTGCAGAGGTTGAAAAGGATATTCAGCATGCCGCCGACGCAGAACTGATGATGCGCGGAGCTGGTCGCATACGTTTTAGGAAAATGACGAGCCTCGATATCTAGGCTCTTCCAGTGGTATTGCTATCACGCGCCTGGTCATGGAGATGGCAAAACAAAACACGGACTCTAAGAGTATCAAAGATGTCGTTCCGGAGCTCACAGCCCAGGAGATAAAAGCAGCCTTCGCACAAGAGAGTTCCAAGCCCACATCAAAGGTTTACCCCATGATTAGTTCGGTTCCCCAGCCCACTCTACCACCGCGGAATTTAACATACAGACTTATCGATCTGTTTGTTGTCAAGGGTACGTTCTCATGTCCAAACCTGGTCGTACTTCGTTTTTTTAACCCGCCTTGCAGCGCAAACAATGCTTCCAACGGTACACGAACCATCGTTCCGGCAAGAAGTTGAGGATGTGTTCAATGGCTCCGAAGATCCTTGCCAGAACTTTCAGCTCCGAATGGTTATCGCTATTAGCATGCAGAAACTAAGTCCTGAGTACGCCGGGCTAGCGGATAGTTATTACCTAGCTGCACTGCCATTCTTAGAGCCGTCCCTGAAAGTACAGGATTTGAGGGCGCTTCAATGCCTTGTCCTTATTGCCCAGTACTCTATGTTGACCCCGACCAGGACTGCTGCGTACTGGGTTGTTGGGATGGCAGTAAAGCTTTGTCAAGACTTGGGACTCACGGACGAATCCACAATTACAAAGTCACCCAGAGGGGAAACACTTGACGCTCTAGAAATTGATATGCGAAGAAGGCTCTTCTGGATAGTTATATCTATGGAGTTTGGCCTTTCTCATAGTCTCGGTCGCCCCAGTTGCTTCAGCGTCAGCCACGACCATGTCAATGTCAAATTCTTTGAATTGATAGATGACCGATATATCACACGAGATGGGATCCTCCCAGGAGGCAAACCTATCTTGCCGAAATGCATAGCGATACATTTTTTCAAAATGCGACTGTTACAATTGGAAATTAGACGAACCCTTTATTTGAACAAACGCGACTCTCCAATTGACGATCAGGATCCCTGGTTCTCGCAAATGCTTGCGAAGCTTGACTATTGGGTGGCCTCTTGCCCAAAAAATGATGGCGGTAGCGGTCTAAGTGAAAAATGGTAAGCTAGATTATCTCCCTTGGAGTAAATCGGTTAGTTTATCATTCATTTCACAGGTTTCATGGGAGACGAAATACTATTATTGTTTTCATGTTTCGCCCATCTCCGCAAATCCCCGAGCCATCTGTTAATGCGGCTCGAAAATGCTATGAGGCCTCGGTCTTCAATGTTGCAATGCATCGAGAACAGATCGCAACAGGATCAGTAGATCTGACCTGGATTTTCACACAATCCCTCTTCATGGCTCTCAACACCATCCTTTGGTCCTTTTCATATCCCGATATCCGAAGGGAACATCCTATCGATGAAGTTCGCGGCCACCTAGATGTGGCTTTGGAGGCGATTGGGCTTGCTGCGGAAAGATGGCCCGGAGTAGAATCCGCCTTGCTTCTCTATAAAAAACTCGTGGCTGCATGTCTTAAAGCTTACAACACTGATGAGTCATTTGTTGTTCACTCGCCTTCTAACCAATCATCGCCACAATCCTCCCAGGACGTTACAAGCCCACCTCCAATGTCTAGTCCTTCAAGCACCACAACCTCACATCATTCACAAAGCGCGCGCGCTGGCAACCTCTCTACGGCCGAAACACTATCAAATACCACTATATCCCGAGGAAATTCTGCGGACCCTACTTTCCCCTCCTCGCATGGATCCATACCGTCTGCGCTGGCCACCGACCGAATGAAAGCCCAATACCAACCATGGGACTCCCAAACGCAACCACTACAACTACCCCTTTCCGGCCCTCCAACAGCTCCGTATACATCACAACCGTACATCTCGCCAGAATTGGCCTATTCAAATTTAGCCATTGATCCTACAACACCTTTTAACACATTTCCGTCTGTTGTGCACGGCCTACCGAATTGGGACCCGGACTTTGCGCTCGCTTCTACGACTTCCACCGGTCTAGCATACATAGATGCAACTGTTGATCCAATGAATTGGACAACATCAATTGGAGACCAGTACTCACGATATTTCAATGAGCCGTTCCCGGTCCCACCATGGCGCGAGAGAACACTCAGTCAACAGGAACAGATTGAGTTGATGGCGTCGCTGGAAGAGAACGTACCTGACGTGTCAGCGCAGCTTGTCAATGATTCCGCAACGTTTTATCAAACATGATTTTACTTATTAATTGAGAAATGCAATATATACCCTTCCTTGATTTTTTTTCTCTTGTCTCAGTTGGCTAGATACCTTTGCATGGTGCTTGGGCGAACTTTGGTATCATTTCTGTATTCCTTAGGACTTGGAACTGTGTGATAGGCTCCAGGGCTGTTCAATATGTATACTATGAGTATCTTCTAATAAAAAGTTTACAATAACATCATAGTAATGACAAAGAAGTGAGATAGATTGTACAGGTAAGAGTTAAGAATCGCGGCAGTCTTCACATCGGCTTGATTTCGATCCGACTGGGCTTTTCAAACAGAAGCTCGGTGCTCTTCATAAAGAGGCCGTAAACAACTCCAGGAGTCTTCCAGGAGAGTTTACCTACAGAGTTGCATAGGTACTATACCCGAATCTCCAGATTTGAACTGATTATTGAAGCTGAACTTTTAATATTTGATAGCGCCGCGTTTACCTCGCGTTACCTAGTTATTATCTCCCAGGTATAAGAAAGAAAACAATAACGTCTCTTTTTCCTCTTTCTCTATGATTTTGCTCATTGCTACTTGACTCTTCTAGCCAGTTCACTTATCCTACCAGATTCACCACCTTCGTTTTCACTTCAACTCCAATCTCTCATTCACCTTCAATACAAAACAAGATGGCAACTGAATTTACTTGCTTCTCATTTCTCCCTGCTGAGCTCCGTATCATTATATGGAAGCTCTGTCTCCCCACTCGAGTCACTGAAATTGACGCTTGGACATTTAATTCCCTACACTGTGCACCTTGGAAGTCCCAGAATACATTCATGCTTAACTCCATGCCACCAGTGATCATGAGTGTATGCCGAGAAGCTCGCCAGGTAGCTCTCAAAGAAGGCTGCTACCTTTGCTTTCGCAATAAAGATAGCAAGAACAATGCTATACTAACCAACGCCTGTCGTCCTCCGTGTGCATGGGTGACTCCTGCAACTGGGATTTTGTGTCTGGATTTTGCCATCCGCTATAAGCATGATGTAAAGATGCTGGTTTCCTTCCATGATGACTTGGTCAAGAAGTTTAGAGCTGCATCTATCAGTGTTTGGTTTATTGGAAAATGGGATGGTGTCTCTGACTTTCTGAGCATGCTCAGCTGGAATCTCCCTGATGAGTTGGAGACTAGGAAAGAATGGTTGGTCAATATGATGTCCATTGTGATCAAAGTACCTAAAGTATTGGCAATTGAATTGGGTCTGTTTGGAATGAATGCGGATGAGCCCATCAAACTGGTTGATGCCTCCGATCATGAGGCTATTGAAAAGTATTACCGGCTGTCGTTGAAAGTCCTGGCAGCAGGTGAAAAACCTCGATGGTATTTTTATGTAATCCTCGAGCAAACCAAACGACTGCAGAGATGGTCTGAAGACGTTAAGAATTGGTGGGTGGCAGCCAAGTTTCTCAAGGATCGAGAGCTCAACAAGGATGTTCCAGACGATCTCTGGGAAGGACTTGGGAAGAAGCCTGATATGGGCACAGTACGCAGGGTTGACTTTCGGCATCATCCAGTTAACCACAAATTACCTTGGGTCAAAGAGAAACTAGAGTCAATGCCAATTTTGAGGCCGACGATTATGTTCAGGCTCTGCCTTCTCGACTGCGCACAGGAGGGATAGGGATACCAGAGACCGAGACCACGGGTTCGGTAGGAGTTGGCTGGAGCTTGATGTCAAGATACATCAGGCTTGATTACTTTACATCTTGGTTTAGAGAAACTATTGTCATTCAAAATGATAACGATCCTACCGCGCTACCTAGGTAGTCAGTCGAGTCCAGGCTTCATGGCGTTCTATTCAAGAGGTGATGAACAGCCTATTACCTCTTTACCCTTTTCTTTCCCATTTTGTTTTCTATGATATTCTGTCTTATTATCAACAAATACTTTCTCTGGTACAGTTTATGAAAATCAATACCATATCTGTAGAGATATAGATCTCGACAAGGTATCAAAACCCACCGAGTTCCCAAGCTCCCTTCCATGCAGTTTTAAGGATCCCCAAAATTAGATATACATATTGTCCTGCCTCGTATTTCAATTTTAGCGCGATATATCAGCCAAGGTGCTTACGCGCACCTCTTAGCTCGCCTACTGAATTTTAAACCAGGCCTGCAACATTGTCACTGGCTGAACGAGACGGAATACCTTAAATTAATTGAGGAACCTAAACGCCATCTGTGTAACAATGCAGCATCTATCACCTCAACGGAAGAGCCTCAGTAGGCTGGACAGAAACTAAGGATCGACAACGCCATAACACGGAAGCCAAGGCACCAATTCAATCTAAGAGCCAAAAGTCCACAAATACGATGCAGCCTTCATCCATATATGAGCAAAGCTCCACGCACGAGGCTAGTCTAGACTGTTGATCTTCAATGCTAATGATTAGCGAGGTGACGGGTCAATCCGATGGTGTCTGGGGAACGTTTCTCATTCCTTCCAATATATGTGAACCAAGACAAGGCTGACAGCCTGATTTCACAGCTTTTATTAGACAGGATGTATTGTTTCCAGTGAACCTAAAGCATTAATTTAGTTTAGGGGGATTTTTTTTGCCGCTTTGTATGTTTTGTATTGGGGAAAGTTTCCCCTGACAAGGATTCAGATGGTTTGCGTCCTCTTTTGTATGTAGGGTTTTAGACTATTGAAGGGTGGCTTGTGACGGTCAGGTGTGCAGTATTTAAGCCATGCACCCCCCTTAGCGTTGAATTTCCCCTCTTCTCTTGTTTTCCTCCTCAGTGTCTATTTCTCTGTTTAATCATCTCCATAACAATTCTTTAATATCATCAGTGCCTACTCTCACTGTCAACCAATTCATCCACCAAGATGCATCCCAAGACACTCAACTTCCTTCTCTTCTCCGCTGCCGCCCTCGTGGGACCTGGAATGGCTCAAGAGGACACTGCATCGAACACCATGTAAAGACATCATCACATCCATCAAACGATCATCCCAAACTAACCCATCCAACCAGGCCAACTGAGACAGATGTCCCAACCGACACCGGCATCCCATCCGTTCCAACCAACGCCCCCTCGCTGCCCTCAGTCCCCAGCTCTCTCATCCCAGTCTTCATGACCGCCGTGCCAGCCTCCTACATCCAGGCATTCGGCGATCCCAGCAAGATGTCTTCCCTCGGAAAGGGAATGACCACCGAGAGCTGGTACAAGGATCTTCCATCCGGCGCGAAGAGCTACCTCTCTGGCATCGAATCGCAGTTCGCGACTGTCACCGGTGACATGACCACCGCTGCTACTGCTTCTATCACCTCTGCTGGAACTTCTGGAACTCAGGGATCCGAGACCACCTCGGCCTCCGGTTCGGGTACCGAGTCTGCGGCATCTGAAACTGGCTCGACCACTGCCTCGGCCTCTGACTCTGACTCTAGCGGCTCTGCTTCCGCTTCTGGTTCGGCCTCTGCCTCTGGAACTGGTGCGGAGAGCTCGACTTCGACTGGTGGTGCTCCCGCTCCCACTGGTCACTTTGCTGCTAGCGTTGCTGGTGCGGCTGGCCTTATTGGTCTGGTTGCTGCCCTGTGAGGAATTTTACTGGAGTGATTGGTTGGTCTGCAGAAGAATGGAATGTCGGTATGATATCGGCCGCTGTCAAAATCAGCTTTGTTTTGTTCGTTGAAGACCCTGTAGTTAGCTGGGTTTAATGCCGCGATAATATGAGTTGTCTCATCTAGTGTTTCTTTTCCAACTGGGTTGCATGGAGGTTGATTACTCGTATAATACCTAATTTCAAGGCTGCAACTACCCTACCCCTTGATTGGGTCAACCATGGGCGTTCATATAAGACAACATGCTTAAAGAATGTGCGATCGAGGCCGTAAAAAAGAATCCATAGAATAGAGAGAACGCCTCTAGAATATAAGAAGCTCAGCACATCGTCTAGGGCTGTCAAGAACTTTATGAGATAAACCTCCCACAATACGAACAATACGTCAACATCCCATCAATCGTTTATATAAGAACAGATAATAGCCCTGAAATAAGCATACCATGATTGGCAGCCCTTACTACGAACCCGCAAAACTGAATTCCAATAACGATGCAGTGATTAACGCTCAGAATGCAAATCAAGGCTATGCTGACAATCACCAAGGCTTTGATTGGCTGGATCGTTGCAAGGGAGAAAGGGCGAAGAACCTTGATAGTAAACAGTGATCGAATTATTTAAACAAGTTTCCCTAAGGCCGTAGATTCATGCTATACAATATTTCACCAATTCTTCTCTCTCCAACTTGATTTTGTCGTGGTTGACTTGGAGGAATCCAAGCTGTGTTTGACAGAGCCGCTGTGTTCTAGACTTTTGCGTGACGTCAGAAACGGCTTGCCACGACTTTTTTTATTCTTTAGTTTACAAGGAAGTGGTTGATCGAGACTGGTTACTTCAAGCGAATTAGTCGGTGGTATCCAATTGGAATAGAAGTATGGCGCTTTTATTTCTCAAGCAGAAGCTCTTCCCATCTCAAGATCGTCGATCGAAATCGTCGAAAGGGTATAGTGAGTATACCAGTTTTGGCATTTCGTTGAATACACTGGGTTAGGTAGTCTAACTGACATCCAAAGGGAAACCGCTCCTTTCTCCTGTCGATGACGGTGACACGATCCGGGGAGACTACTACCCTGAAGACATCGAATCGCAGCGATTCCGGTACGACACATTTGATGATTCAACCACCGAGGAAGATGCGGCCAGCACGGGCAGTTCACGTTCGCGCATCAACCCCCGTATTGTCTCCGATTCTATCCTGGGCCTTTCAGACGGTTTGACAGTCCCCTTCGCGCTCAGTGCTGGTCTCTCCGCATTGGGAAATACCAAGGTCGTGGTTCTCGGAGGTCTTGCGGAGTTGGCTGCCGGTGCGATCTCAATGGGGTTGGGCGGATATGTTGGCGCAAAGAGTGAAGCGTGAGTCTTGATTCGTCTGTGTAAGGCGTGCTAAACCGCTAATTCTCAACAGAGAGTCATACGAAACGACTGTCCGGGAAACAGAACAGCTTATAGAAACCTCTCCTTCTGAAACCAGCGCTATTGTCCATGATACTTTCGCTTCTCTCGGTCTGTCCGAGGATGCAATCTCCCAAATCAACAACTCGCTCCATAGATCTCATGATCGTCTGCTCGATTTCCTCATCACCTTCCACCACAAAGAGTCTGCGCCAGACTGCAACCAAGCCTGGATCTCAGCCATCACCCTTGCCCTAGGCTACTTCGTTGGTGGATTCATCCCACTTATCCCGTATTTCATCGTGGATCGAGTGATCGTGGCTTTGAATTATAGCATCGGCGTCATGGCTATCACGCTGCTGGCATTCGGGTATATCAAGACCTGCATTGTACGCGGCTGGACAGGAAGAGACAATATCATGGCAGGAATAAAGGGAGGTATACAAATGTGCTTTGTTGGTGGAGTCGCGGCAGGCGCTGCCATCGGCCTTGTGCGACTGATCAACGGAGGTGAAGGCGGCGGAGCTTAATTGCCAGATACTACTATCTGTGAAGCGTTCAGCGTTCATATTTGCACAATATCCCATCATGATCATCGTCATCGTCATCATAGAGCGGCTGGCTGGCGTTGGGGCACAAGACACTGTTGCATAACCAAAACCTTCCTTAGCATACTCTCCTATGTTTTAAAAGCAAGACAAATGATAATAATGATAATAATACAAACCTTCAATCAATTCAAATCCCCTCCAAAGCTTTCTGTACCAATCCCCTCGCCCTCTCCGACAACCCACCAACAACCTCACCAGCCAAAGCCCTCCCATCCTTAGACATCTTCGCTAACGTCTTCCTCAAAATCTCAATAACCTTCACCTCCTCAATCCCCCGCTCAAACTCCTCAAACCGATCATCCAAAAACACCAAACACGCCACATCCTCCAAAACCTGCGTCTCCTCGTCCTCCTGCTTAAGACCTTCCTTGCGAACCAACGCAGCAACCCTCTCCGCATCGGGCTGCGAATACCCACTCTCCAAACAGATCTGCTGCGCAATCTCCGCTTGGCGTTTCTGCAAATAACTCCGCCAGGCGTAGTAGCCCGGTTTTGTCTTCGGGTACAAGTCTCGAGGTACTTCCCAGCGGCGGAGGTGTTGGGCGCGGATGGCGAGTTGGAGGGTTTCGCTTGCGGTGGGGCATCGCTGGTGTAGGTATTTGGTCATTTTGTTGGCGTAGTGTAGTTCGTAGGGTAT
>MVGC01000214.1:0-38202 GCA_003589665.1 Aspergillus sclerotialis | reverse complement strand
GGATCTCCTCTCCATCCTCCCCAACTTCCCCACAAAACCCTACACACATCTCCTCCCACCCCTAGAGCGAAACAGACTCTCAACAGTCGACCTAATAACCCTCGATACCCTCGAGATCGCCAAACGCGCCCACGTCCCTCCGGCTGATATCCGACGATTCTCCACCCACGTAATCGAAGCTCTACACGGGGACCTTGGATTCGAGAAGAAACATGCTGAACCAGTTGGGACCGATCCGAACCTTAGTTTCGATGGACCGGTTGAGATAGAGCTGGGAGCTCGGACAGCGTTGGATTTGGATTCAGATGATTGGAATGTGATTAGTACGTTGGATGATGGGATTGATGCGATTTTGGGGGGTGGGTTGCCGAAGGGGTATTTGTGTGAGGTTACGGGAGAGAGGTATGTCTCTTCTATACTATGCCTTGCATAAAGATAATTATAGCAGCAGGCTAATAGATGAGATGATAGTGGAAGCGGCAAGACTCAATTCCTCCTAACACTCCTTCTCTCCATCCAGCTGCCTCACCCAAAAGGTCTCCAACAACGAGCAATCTACATCTCAACCGAAGCACCACTTTCTACGCCGCGCTTATCGCAAATCCTCGAATCGAATCCATACCTCTCGAACCTTTCGTCGTCAAACAAACCAAATCTAACAAACATCCTCTCCATAAATGCCATGGATCTCGAAACTCAAGACCACATACTAAACTACCAACTTCCTGTCGCGGTAAAACGGTACAACGTCGGGCTTGTAATCATCGACTCTATCACTGCGAATTATCGTGCCGAACATACCGCTTCGACTATGGCTGCGCTATCTGCGAGGTCCGGGGAGCTGGCGAGATTAGGTCAGATGTTGCGCAATCTGGCCGTGAGCGAGAATGTAGCCGTTGTGGTTGCTAATCAGGTTTCGGATAGGGTGTCGGAGGCTGTGGATTTCCCGCTGAATTCGCTGAGAGTACAGCGGGACTCGGGTGCTTCGTCTCCTGCGCCGAAGAATTTAAGTGGTGTTGGTGGTGATTCAGCTATCCCGTCGTCCTCACCTGCTATCCCATCCTCGCCGTTTGTAGATGATGGACAGGTAATTGAGGGAGTAGCGGATCCGGCACGGAATGAGATATTGAGTCTACTTCACCAGCAACGCTTCTTTACAGGTTGGGGTGATACCCGGGCAGCGAGGCCTGAACTGAGTTATGGAGTCGGATATCAGAAACCAGCTCTGAAGACTCCAACTCTGGGTTTGGTATGGTCAAGTCAAATCGCTTGTCGGATTGCGTTGAAGAAGGAGGAAAGTCTGCCTGATTTACATGTCGATTCGGGTTATGAGATGAGCTCGGGACGGTTATCTATTGGAAATTCTCAGGTGTCGAAAGAGGCTCCAGAGGAGGCAGATAAAAAGGATCCATCTCGCCATGATAAACCGACGGATAAGACGACTCCTGTTGATCAAAGCGTACCGACGAGCCAGCAATATCCAGTACCAGAAGACGCTGGAAAAATAACGAGACGGACTCTTAAGCTTGTTATGGCACCATGGACTGCTGGAGAATTGACCGAGGATGGGAATATCAAAGATGAAGTAGATTTCAAAATCTGGAAAGGAGGATTAAGCAGTATTCATGATTGAATACCTCCATGACTGATAGATACCCTGTATATAGTTCATAGAATGCCTGATATCCAAGGCCAAAACCGGAGTCCCTCAACATCCGAACCCCGCGTATTTACTTTCCTAAGCAATTTCATCATCTACCTTATACCTTTCAGCTAACAAAATCTCATCTTCACTGAATTTGATTATTATATTCATCCATCTATGACACATGCTGGACTCATACTCTCGTTGTACTCATCTCATGATGTATGCTGACTGATGACGAAATGACTGACGGTGAGCGACTGCGATTTTGGATTCGCTGAATGACCAAACAACAAAATATATGCCGAGACACAGATTAATCACAATTATAAGCGAATGTACAATATCAACAACGGTCTTTTCCGCTGTACGCCTTCGAAAGACTGACTCAGCCGTCCTGGAATCTATGTTAATGTATCCATCTTTATCAGATCCGTGGCCGTTCGATCCTGCGAGTGCCACTGATCATTGATTCTATCGCGTCGCATCGTTTATAACTTATTCAATGAAAGATGCCGGCAGACGTTCAAAGAGGTGATTGATTGACTATTGGGAGATCTTGGCCGGGGGAACACCGATTCCGTTTGTGTTGCGGAAGAAGAGCACGCCTTCACTTTCGCCCTTTGCTCCTGCGGTGGGTTCAACCCACTGGCAGGCGCGGGAGCTTCGCCAGAGAGCCTTGAAGAAGCCTGTCCAGCCGGTGTGGGCTTCGGAGCGGTAGTGGGAGCCCATAACCTTCTTGATGGCTTCGCTGGCTTCGTCGGCGTTGTAGAAAGGGATGGTGCTGACATAGTGGTGAAGAACGTGGGTTTCGATGATTCCGTGGAAGATGTGGCGGCCGACGAAACCGAAGTCGCGGTCAATGGTCGCTGCGGCGCCGCGGGTGAAGTTCCATACTTCTGGCGTGTAGTGGGGGAGACTAGGGTCAGTGTGCTGAAGGTATGTGATCGCGACTAGTCAAATTGTTAGCGTTATTTTTGAGGGCCATGAAGAGAAGCTTACCAAGCCAGTGGTTCACCCAGAGATACGGAATTCCATACCACACGCCGAGGTTTGCCCAGCCAAAGTTGGATCCCACATAGTAAAGCGCGCAGCCCATCAGGAAAAGTCCCAGATCACTCAGCACAATCAACTTGGCGTCCTTAGCTCATACAGTGGGCTACGGGGATCGAAATGGTTGACGCCGCCGAAATAGCCGTTCCTCTTGCCCTTACCCCGTCCTTCGGGTTGACGTTCGTGGTTGTCGTGACCAGTAATATTGATGGAGAGATACATGAGCCAGCCGAACAGCTGCTGGGCAACCAGGCTGAGGGCCGTCAGAATAGGGGTTTCCTCCATCAGCTCGCTCAACTCGTGAACAGCCTTGCCGATACGAGATGCATATTCCTCCCTAGTCTTGGGGACGAAAACCATATCACGACCTAGGTTGCCAGTGGCCTTGTGGTGCTTTCCGTGGGAGATCTTCCACGAGAAATACGGAACCAACAAGAAGGAGTGGCAGATCCAACCAACAGTATCGTTCAAGATCTTGTAGGGCGAGAAAGCCTGGTGACCGCATTCGTGGGCCAGAACCCACACACCGGTTCCAAAGAGGCCCTGAACGACGGTATAGAGAGACCATAGGACGACTCTCACCGGCAAAGAGGGCACTGTCTCCGGTGTCACATAGTTGTGGAAGACATAGAAGACTGTGGCCAACACGCTCAAATCCCGTGCCACATAGTACAAGCTGGTGGCAGCTGACCGCTCGTAGCAGTGAGCGGGAATGGCGTCCCGAATCTGCTTGATTGTGAAGTCGGGGAGCTTGAACTCGTTCCCGTAAGTATCAATCATCTTGCTGTTCCGATTCTCCATGTCAGAGGCCAAAGACGACAAAGAAGTAGAGGAAGGTGATTGACGAGGGCTGTCGAATGGAGACGGCGAGACCGAGCTAGGAACTGAGGAGTCGGTGGTAGGGTTGCGATGAAGCGCAACGCGCTTGGGAATTGCCGTTGACGACATCGTCTTTGTTATTTAGGCGAATGAATAACACCAAGATCAATTTCACAGGTGGTTGCTAGGCGAGGTCCCAAAATTGACTGGGAAATGGTTAAAGAACCTTCTCAGACTCGGGTCAGTCAATTGCAACAAAAACCAGGACTACCCTAATTGACACGGGAACGCATGGACATATGTATCATGGGGTCGAGATAAAAGTTCCGGTTGTAAGAAGACCCGCGAACTCACCTAATGCTACCCAAAAAATCACACAACGCTGGACTCGGGAGGTTACACAGAGTGAGATTTCTCGAGCTTCCTAGAGACAGGAAGAACTCAACAAGGAGGGTTCGGTGGATAGGGTTGACGGGCTTGCTGATCAGAAATCTGCAAGAACCTCCGATACCCGATAACAGAGGGTTAGGAAGGCTGAGAGCGAAAAACTAGCTGGATATAGGACGAGAAGAAGAAACGGAGAGGAACGAGGAAGAAAGAGCTGGCAAAAATAAAATAAAAATAAGAAAAATCCCCAAAGGAACCGTGGAAAGATTGATTGACATGAACTGACGGAGGGTGGTATTTTTCACAATGCCGATCGGGTCTGGTATTTTTGGGTCCATTGCCCCAATACAATTGGCCAGCCCCTGTATCTTCCATCTGGTTGGCGTCTCGGCATTACCGCCGATCGACAAGGCCAAGACTGGTAATTCTTACTCCGAGGTCTCCCTTGCATACAGTCATTCAGCTCATGCACCATTTGGCAGTCTGCTTCTACCTCGAGCCATTGACACTTTGCCATCCCTGCAGAACCAGGTTTGCGCTGATGCGCCACACCGTCATTGTACAGTACGTATTGGAGGCAAATACCCAATTTTGAGAGAACTGACTAAGTCCAACTGGTATGGAGGGGGGACCACCAGCCAGCCATAGTCCAGATATGTAATAGAATCAGCGATCAGCTAGCTCATCATCAACGTGCCAATTCATCAGAAACCTCTATCTGGTTCTGGTATCTGCAGCAACTCAACAGCTTGATGAACTGGACATGTATCAGACCAGACCGCTCCGATAAGCTGATAGATAAAACACAGATCCACCCCCGGCCAAAGGGAAATCAACTTTCTCAACCACTACCCACTTGCCCCTCGAGGGGATGGGGAAGCCTGTTCTTCCAATCGATTGATTGACTCGTGCGCATGAATCAGACCGCCCGAGCCCGAGGTATCATATGCCATTGTAGACAATCATGATCTTCTGTCGCCTTATTCTCGCGGAATGATTTTCGTCTCTCGTCTCTACGTACATACTAGGAAAGATCTTAGCCACTTGTTAGGGCACGGGATCGTGCCTTACCACAGTACATATCACGTTATTTATACTCCTTGGTTTTGGTGGTGTGATCTCCATGTGAAAATGGATACTGCCGAGATGAGACAGAGGACAGTGCTCGTCTGTATGTGACTGAGGTTGGGGATGGCTCATGCACTGTTCAACATTTATCTATCTACTACACTAGACTATGAGTATCTGTAAGTATACTACGACTCGATTCAGCCACGAGCTGCAATAAGATATATATACATAGAAAGATGCAAATTCAGCATCAATACCAATACAACCAAAACCACAACAATACAACAATACACCGTACAGTAAATAACCTTAAGGCGCAAAAACTCGGCCACAACAAATGATCCGTTGGGGTAAAAATGTTGAGGAAAAGGGCTAAAAAAAGCGGGTCGCCCCGAATTGATGTGGAATCTTTGGTCCAATCAGCTCCCGCTGGGAAAATAGAGTGTGGCGCGCTAGTAATTTATTTTTTGGATGCTGTTTTTGCATACACATTTACTCTTGGTCTATGGGCAGGTAGTTTGTTGAGATTAAATAGCTTGATTAATCTCTAGGGACGATGGATGTATATATGTATGTATAGATCTAGTGAACACCTTCGACTCTTCTTTCAGAATCAACGAGCCATGAGCCACCGTGACTTCCACTCGTAGAAGAAGACCCCATACTGACAGTCGTTTTCTGCAAATCCGGTAGAACCAAGACGGTCTCACCATGATTCC
Organism: Aspergillus sclerotialis; assembly: GCA_003589665.1. NCBI lineage: Eukaryota > Fungi > Ascomycota > Eurotiomycetes > Eurotiales > Aspergillaceae > Aspergillus > Aspergillus sclerotialis. The sequence goes on along the minus strand of MVGC01000214.1, from coordinate 32,508 downwards.
TGTAGTCGACTTCTCCCGGGATCTGGCGTTTTTGAATCGGATATACTATCGTGTTTGCTGCGTTAGGCGCGGCGGGCTGTTTCTGGGCCTGGGCCGGGACAAAAGTCTTGATCTCGACACCAGGTAAGAGAAGATGGCCCGGTTTCTGAGGGAGGAGCAGAACAGCGAATGACTTCGTCTCGCCATCTGTCGCGGTGAAATTCCCGCGTCTTCGGCCTCCAACGAGCCAGTGCTCGGGGTTGGCGTGGATCTCGTAGGAGAAGTCTAACGGTCCGCCGGCGTTCTCTTGGTGATCTACTGGACACCAGCGGCGAGTGTGTTTGAGACAGAGTTCTGCGGAAATCATTTGTCCAACTGCGGCGTGGGCGGCGGGTTTATTGAGTACGAGTTCAGCCGTGTGGACCACTTGGATTTCAGGGATGTCGACGGGGATGATGATGTGTCTGCTTAGGACGGTGGGTTGGGGTGGGAGTTTGATTGTTTGGTTTTTCTGTTGGCGTTAGTGTTTTGACCATGAAGAGAGTTCAGTGATCTTACATTGTGCCACTCCTTCAGCCAATCTTTCAACCCGTCAACGGATCCTTTCAGTGCGGTTAGGATGTTGTCCCATCGGACACTTTGGTACGATAGAGTTTCAACCTCTCTGATCAGACCGATTACTTCCATGTCAGACGTCGATAACTGGCGACGAAAAGCTTCCACTATGTGGGACGTAAGCAGGGAAGTGAATGGTTGGAACTTGCTTGCTTCAATATCCGCCTTGAACTGCTGTCTTACTGAGTTCAAGCACTCGTCATCCATGCAAGTGTATTCAATACTCAAGCGTAGAGGACCTTTTGCTTCACCGTTCATCCGCGGTTTGATTTTGTAGAGTAGTGATGCTGGCTGCTTGGGGAATACATCCAGCGCAACTGGTCCTTGTATACTGGATTGAACATCGTAGCCATCTGTGTCGGGGATGTTGAATTTGAGAATGCGAAGAGGTACAAGCATAGCAGGGCTGATGGTGAATCTCGAAAAGAGTACATCGTCCTTGAAGATATCTTGCACGTTGACACTTATCGGTAGAGACGACACTATACTGTGAAGGGAATAGTAGGAAAATTGCCCATGATCGGTCTCGTACTTAACCTCCGTCCTTGCAAAGAGCACGGCGTGATTCTCTTCAACGGTGTAAGGGATCCTGAACCTAACGAAGGATTCCGGGCCAAACTGTGAGAATTCGATGTTTCCAGTTTCGACGTTCGAAGTAATGTTCATGCCTCCTTCGACAACCGCAGCTTCTGAAATTCTCAGTCGGAGACCGGCCGTAGCTGGCCGCACTCGAATCGTGCCTTTCTTGATGTCGTTTCGCCCGCTACTGAGCTCAACTTCTAATGTACGCATCTCTTCCAGATTCACATAATGTGGAGACACAATCTTCGCTTGCAGTCTCTCTGGAGGCGGGTAGCAGTATATGTACGGTCGACTGTCCTCTTCTTCCGATTCTTTGGCTTCTCTGAAACCAACGGGAAGCGCAGAGCTCTTTCCTCCGCCCAGTGTGAAGACGATATTCCCAGCTCGCATCTCAATGCGATCAAGGAAGTACTTCCCTCGGAACGTTGCCTCCTTGCGGTTAGCAAGCACGATAAGGACAGAGAAGCTAGAGCCATCCAACTTACTACAGAATCAACCAGAACCTTTGTCAACGACGATCTGATAGAAACCCTAGTCGGCGCCTCAATCCAATGTTCGTTGCTATAAGAACTACTGGCATGAACAAGTCGAATCTTAATCGACTCGATATCAATCTTCTTCCCCAGCAAAAACCGCAAAGAAAGCTGTATTCGAAAGCCATCCTTATCCTCGTAGTGAATAACAGCCGGAGAGACGTGCAAGTCCGCAAAGAAATCGGTCAAGGAAGCAGAAACTTCTTTCTGTAGGCCGCTGGATGCAGCAAACAGGTCATCAACATATTGATTGACCAACGCTGTTTCCGAGAATTGGGCGGAGGCATCAAGCGTTTTCTGTCGAATGCTCATGTTTGACTGTTTATGTATTGCGAACTTCGAAAGTAGGCGGAGCATGATACGGACATATTCCTCGTTTCGATTTAGCTCTTTCAGACACCGCGCGTGCATCTCTAGCATGACGCCCTCTAAAACAACCCAGCGCTTGTTACCGTAAAAAGGTGCGAGCTGGTTGAAGTAAGCAGCCGCCGCCTCGTAGTCACCTTGCCGGAAACGAAGAACTGCAATATCCGCAATGGCTACTTCGGCCGAGTGGGTGCGGCTTGCGCTGATATAATGACGGAATATTTGATCTGTAAGCACTTCATATTGCAGTAAGAAAGCCTTCCTCGATTTCAAAGCGGTTGTCAGTAGAGGTAGCTCGATGCCAATAAGTGGAGAGTTTGGTTTAGTTTCTGGGACATCGCCCTGGCCATCGTCATCTAGTGACACCTCAGTAAGATTCCCATCACTCTTTTCATCGAAGAGAAGGCCAAGGTCATTCCATTTTTCTTTCCAGCCGCATCGACTGGCAATCTCCTCTAAAACCCGTCTTGATAGTGTGTACAATTCTCCCCTCCCAGAAGCCAGTTGCTCCGAACCTGTCTTTTGAGTCACAAGAGGCTGCTTCTGGTCATTACCACGGGGCTGCACAGGGCTCATAACGTCTACCTCTTGGCTGACTGCACGACCAGGTGGCATCATTAACGAACTCGAACGTCTAGGGATGCCTTGCCTTGTTTCCGCGACAGCGTCTGCAGTGTTAGACGCGTCGACCTTTTTCCCGGCAGCACGTAAAGATGAGTCCGGGAGACTGAGGGTCGGAGTATATGTTTGAGATAAGATCTGAGATGCAGCGGAATACGCCCAAGAAGAAACAAAATTGTTCACTAAATCCGACTTGGCTGGATTGTCCACATCGGACAACCCGTATTCCAAGTCGTATCTGAGAGTTCGCGCGGCGATGCCAATGAATTCGGTACTTCGCTCACATATTTCAGAGAGAAGCATCAGATCTTCAGCCTTCCTATCCTTCCTGGTCGATTGCTCGCTTTCCGGTTCACGATTCATCACCGACGGTGCGCGTGCAGCCCTAAGTAGCAACGTCAACTGCCGCGAGAAGATATATGTCCGGAAGTCGAAAATAGAGATATTGCTCGCTAGAATCAACTCTCGGTAAGATTTCCTGCTAGAGTCAAGAGGGAAGTCCTCTGCACTGATATCCGGAATCGAAGGTACCTCCCCATCATCGTCCTTAGGAGAATTGTCTGAACTCGCTGCCGTCGAATCCAACGCAGCCTTCGCCTTGGCTTTCCAATCCGCACTAAACGTCAAAAACGTACTCCCATGATGGTCACCAGTTCCCCATAACTGTTCCCTCACAGCAGTATCCAAACCCACAGAAAGCTCATCATACCCGATCAACGCATCCTCAAACAACCCCACATTCTCAAACCCCCTAGCCAACCCTTCCTTGAGTATAAAGAACGTACAGAAATTCCACCCAGGAAGACTCCGCTGGGAATCCTTTTCCCGGATATCATCCTCATACTGCGCAACGCGCTGATCAAACGACGCCAGAATCCCATTCTTCATCTTCTCCACTATATCCTCGATCTGATCATCTAGTTCGGGGGGTTTCTGAGTAGTTCCTAGTTTCGGAAGACGTAGTTGGGCGACGCGGTCGATGGCTGATTTTGACGTCCCGTTGAAATCGGCCTTCAGTTTCTCTAGTACAGTGGATGTACTGAAACCGGACCATTTGGAACTGGCGGGTTTCTCTGTGCCTTCTCCATCTTGTACGATATGCACAATGAGCCACTCGAAGGCGTCGTGTTTCTCCTGGCTGCTTGACGACGTGTGGGATTGTGGTGTGGAGGCGTGTGTTTTGATCCATTCGCGGACTGCCTTTCTCGCCGACGCCTTGTAGGTGTCGTTATCGTCGCATCGGAGGAAGTAGATCTTTAAGTAAGGTGTTTGTCGTAGGCCGGGGATTTGGTGGCGGCGGTGTGTGACTTGTCCACCGGGCGTGTCACTAGAGGATTTGCGTTCTGTAGCTTCATGTTGGGCAGGGACGAACCCGATGCGGAGAGATTCAATCGACCGAACAGGGCGGGTGGGAGATTTCCAGTGGAGGTTCTTCAGGGGTAGTTTGTTCTCGATTATCGGTCGGGCGATGGGAAATAGACCTGATGGGTCGGTATACTCGACTGGAGCACACATAAAAGGCATTAGTGAGCGAGTCTCTTTATGGAGTTGTCTTCACGTACCGGTCACTTTGTTTGAGGCCGCCTGCGGTGAAGTGTCCATGTTTCCCAAGTACTATTTGGGGAGTCGTAGGCCAGCTATAATGGACATAACGGTTGAATTCTAAGATCGAAGTCCAGGAAAGAGCTCGAATTGGAGCTGACTGTCATAAATCCGTGGAAGACTAGAGATCGAAGCTGGGGATTCGGTGGTGGAATTTCTCCAGATGCGCACAACTCCAACTTGGCAGTTCTCTTGGGTCTGGACTATCAGTGACTGACTACCTACACTTGCGGCTCTACTAGACCTACAGAATTACAACAAATATTCTGAAATTTAACTGTAAATAATTATCTCGGAAATTATGTACTATCAGCTACTATAGGACTCCTTGCAAATCGCAAACAGGTATGAATGTATACAAAGTAGAACAGTACAGTACTCCTAACGCAAACAAACGCAAGTCATATCCCATCATTAGTATGCAAAAGAAGGAACCGAATGAATGACAGGCTGGGGAATAACGCCGCAGGTAAATTGGAGGAAAACCAAATCACTAATTTCCGACCTCTAACGCTCCCTGAGCGTATCGAGATTTGACAAACTCATAGCCGCTGGAAATTCCTTCCCAGAGATCGGGAACAAAATTTCGAACCCATGCGCCAATAACAAGAAGTAGAAGAGGGATCTGAAGCTTGTTAGTACAACATCAAGATAGCATACATATACAATTACTTACCCAAATGAAGTAGAGGTTGCGATCGCTGGCAAGCCCCTTCATTCTCTGAGCTTGATGTTCCCGCAAATGTTTCTGTTGTTCGCGCGATATCACTTTACGTCCAATCTTAACGTCACGGATCTCCTCTTGCTCTTCTTTGAGTGTGGATGCTATTGATGAGCTGGGTTGCGCTGATGAACTGGACTGCGCTTCGAAGTGCTGATCTACAACAGTGTCGGTTGCAGCCCGTAATAAGGAGGTCTTCTTAAGATTCAACGACTCTTCATCTTCTCCATCCTTGTTCGGATAAAGTTCCTCGTACGCCGGTGGCTCACTGTTACCTTGCGCAGAGTTACCCCTAAAGAGATCCCACCAGCCGTCTGCAGGTCTGGTGCCGGCGGGTCGGTGCGGGACAAGATTAGTGATGCGGCGCATCATTGGGTGAGCTTGGTAGTCAGGTAATGCAGGCATCGGTGGTAACGCAGGTAGGTTGGGGAACGCATTGGCCACACTTTGCTGGAACTGATTGATTTGACCTGCAAGCTGGTTTCGCCAAGCAATAAGGGCGGCCGGCGGGGAAAATCCTCGAGCGTCTTCTGGTGGTCCTGTCTGTTCGGTCGGAGTCTGAGCTAAGAGTGACTGGTTTGCATCTTGATGTATGCTCGACCGCCGTGACAGTGAATAGTCGGACTCCTGGTCATCCGAGTCTGACTCAACATCAACTTCATCTGCATCCAGATTATCAGAACTATCACTAGCATGTTCGAGTGACCCTGATGCTGAGGAAGACCCCCAGAGCGAGCTAAGTGATGCAGAGCTGCTACGTCGGCGCCTCGAAGACGCCAACGATCCCACGCTACGTGAACGGCGCTGGTTAGATGGTAACAATGCAGCCTGGTGGGCAGGCAACGTTGTGGCAAGATCAGCTGCTGTGAAGCCTCTAATGCTACGGGCATTGGCATCTGAACCAGCAAGACGAAGTTTGTTAACAATATGTGCATGGCCATTTAGAGCCGCAAGATGCATTGGCGTGTTCCCAGTGTTATCCTGTACATCTGGGTTGGCGCCTCTTGCAAGAAGTCCAGCAACAAATCGAGTCAGACCCAGGGAGGATGCAAAATGAAGAAGGGTTTGCCCCGTTGCGCAGCGTGAGTTATACTTTGGTGCCCGTGGACTGTCATCAAGATCGACAAACTCAAGATATGTCAACATCTTCGAGTCCAGATCGCTCATTTTGCCTTGGGGATCTAGTCCTGGAACTTGCCGCTGATGACCACCAGAGCCAGAATGCATATCCTTTTGCATGTTCAGGAGTGCCCTAGGATCATTACCCATGATCTGCTGGGCGGTCTGGAACGCGTCCGCCTGGTTTCCTAACTTGTGCCCGAGAATACCGAGCGCGAGGCGGTACATTTGGAGTTCTCGATCGTCCACATAGCGGAAGAATAATTGCTGTTTGGGTATCAGAGGCGGTGTCTGTTGCAACTGACCATAGGTGGGATGCTCGTGTTTGAAAACAACAGCAACAAGACCAGGTTGAAGCGCCGGCGGAGTCAAGCAATTGAGGCACTTATCGCCCCAGAAAGTTGTTGTCGTAGCCAGTGTATCACCGAAAACAACCTCCATGCCAGGGTAGAAGCCGCTTCCCAAAAGTGTGACCTCCGTTCCTCCAGAGATAGAACCTTCCGCCGGGACCAATTTGTGAATGACTGACGGCAACCGGTTCCCAGCATTTGTCAAAGGCCACATTTGAGGTGCTGGGGTAGGCCCCATTGGCATATTGATATTTTGATCTTGGAATCCATTGCGAGAGCCTCCCGGTGTTCCTGGACGACTTGGATGAGATGAGTTGGGAGCAGACATCAATTGCTGCTGAACGATGGTATCTAAGCTCTGCTGTTGCACAGTAGGGTTAAATAAAGGATTGTTGTCATTACTGTTCGGAGTTGGCGGGCCATTCGCAAACTGGTTCATGGCTGAGGCTGTCACAAATGGCCGCTCGACCGGTGAAGCAAATCCACGAGGAGTGGGGGATTGCGATGTCATATAAGCCCCAGCCGGTTGAGAGTCGACTCTAGTCATCCTTAATTCTGCGGGGAGCTTTCCTGAGCTGCTATGCTTGCGTCGTTTGCTCGTCGGGCCTTGGAAATCGTTGGGGGATGTTTGCCTCGAGAGGCTCCGTGACGATTGAGAGCTAGGTAAGCCATTTGGCTGATTATGTGGAACAGAATACGACCCCGGTGTCGAGGTGGGCGGAGCGTCAAGCTTTTGCTGGGTCTTTGCATCCACACAGGGTCCCGATGGGAATACACCAACACCAGGCAGCTGAGTCCCGTCAGGCAAAACCGGAGAAGGACCTGGAGCTGGAGGAGCTGGGGCAGTATGCGTTTTGTGATCATCAGTAATCATAATAGAATTTGTTATCGCTTGGGAGACAACGTTCTGTTTATGATCCTTGAGAGTGAAGATGACCCTAGATAGAAATGAATGGTCAGCCAAAGAATACTATAGTCAGGTAGAATTATACGAACTGAAAGCCGAGTTTCTCATTCTGATGCCTGCAATAGCATGCTATCCGCATGGGTAGCTCCACCTGCATTGCCCCTGCGGGAACAGCAGGTAGTTGAACGTCACCGTAGCCGGGAACCGCATTTTTTGATGGTTCACTCCACTCTTTGATTTCATTGGTATTAAAGACAATAACTCTTCGGTCTTCGTATTTTTGAAACAGCTCATCCTCTTCCGGTTTCCTCTGCTTCTTGCGAGAGGCACGCTTCCGTTCGCGCTGTATACATCCATTACAGATTTTCACCTCACCGCCATCTAAAGGCTTGTCGTCTTCAGACGAGCTGTCTGGCGGTTTCAAACCTGGGTCAGGAGAGCGGCATGTCTCATCTCTCGCTCGGGCAAATGCTCTTTTCAACTTTTCCTCATCCTGCATCGCACTCGTGCAAACAAGACTAGTTTGTAGCTCCAGGGTATCAGGAGACGGTTCTGTAGAGGGTGGTGCGAGAAATTTGAGCTTCGATATCGTGTGGCCTGGTAGCCGCAGTTTCGTCACACCAGCAGGCAACGGGTAAAGTGTCAATCGGATAGGGATCTGTGTCTCGACGCGTGATTTCACGGATGTTGGGTGGACCGTCAGAACGTGCCGCTGAGAATTCTCAGACTTCAAGTTGCTGTGAGATGTGCCAAAGTCCATGGGAAAGGGAAGATTCGGTGCAAAGTTGAAGCTAGATGAGAGGGCGGGGTTCAATGGAGATCCACCATTCATGTTAATCCCACCAAAACTTTCCTCTAATACCGACGAGGGAGAATGCCCATCCCAATGGTTTGAAGGGGATCTGGCTTGACTAGGTTGGGCTGACGTAGAAAAAGCATTATTGTTCAAGCCATCGGGAAAGAACGGCAGTTGTGAAGGGGAGAAGTGCTAAGAAGTTATTAGAGAAACATACATAAATAGGATAAGAGATTGTAACTCACCTTGTCGGTAGGGTATCTTGTAGAATTTGACGGGCTGCGTAGCTTGGCCTTGACTCTTTTCTTAGACCTAGCCTGGGGCGTCGTGTCCGATTTCAAATAACTGGGACTGCTAGCCGCACTCTCGAAGTCAAAAGCAGCATCCATCGCCTTATTACTCGACTCGAGGTCCGTTCCCATATTCAACCCAGTATCGGTCGGCACACTATTGTTCATCCCAAAATAAGGCTCCTCCTTCACAGATTCTAGTTCTGAATTCATCCAGTCCTCAGACGAAAACCGGAAAGGCATTGCCGTATTTTCGCTATGGACAGCGGAGGAGGTCGAGGTCACTGACGGGTTCCGAGGATGATTTCGCGGTGACTCCGACGAAGAGCTCCGGCTCGAGTTGTCTGGGGAATCGACCGGCGATTCCGAAGCCAGTACATGAGGTTGTGTCAACTTGTCATGGTCTTTGAACTGTTGTTTTACGGACAATTCCGACGGCGACAAACACGAAGAATCGGAGTCTGTTATCATGCGGGTGGAAGGGCCGTGGGCAAAGATGTCATCGAAATCTCGGCCAGCATCCGCAGAGGACATGGACAGCTCTGCATGGTTGAGAAAAGCCATATCCGAGTCCCTGTAAGTACTTTCCATCTCGTCGTCAACAATGATCGGGTCCAATACGGGGAACGAGGGGGAAGAGGCAGCGTTCGCGGATTCCATGCTTCAGCTCCCACGCAACAAAATAGACGATGTTAAACACGCCACAGAATCCTCTTAATGAGGAGTTGGCGTGAGGTTCGCGGGGGGAATCTGAATCGGTCAAGGGAAGAATCGGCCAGGCAGCCAACGATCGGAATAACAGAGTTTTGACACGCAAGTGTCTCTCACACAGCGCTCAAGGTTGAGTGCTTATCAACCATGCCTCTTATCTATTGATCTAGCTGCCACGAGTTAGAGAGGACAACGAGAGGCGGAGTTGGGAAGGATAGAGGAGGAAGGGAGCGGTGGGAGTGTCAAGATGAGTCGCGGTCGAGAAAGTTCAATGCCCAGAGCGCTGGTGTGGAGTGCGAAAAGGAGGGAATCTCAAGCGACGCTCGGAGTGGCTGGAGGAATGTCTTGCGACCTGGGGGGAATCTAAATGAAGAAACTAACAATCTGAAAGAAACTCAACAGGGAAAAGAAAACAAATGAAACATGAAGCAGAAGGCAATTAGAAGTGACGAGACCGCCTTTGCAACAGTCACTTTGTTTCTCTTCGGGATTGAATCGAAAGTCGAATCCTTTTTTTTCCGGTGAGATTGAAGTCGCGCTAATCCCCTTTGGGAGTACCTTGATTACTAATATTACTAATCACCCTTCCTCCAATTGCCATTCATTTATTTTTACTTCTCATATGCGCTCGCTAGCTACCTAGGTACATAGTACTACTGCTAACCTTTAAACGGCCGATTGGGAAATGTCAATCCTACATATATAAAGGTGCAGTTCTGCTGTAGCCTGAAGGCTACGCAGGCTCTGCGTAAATTGCATTCTTAGGTAGAATCCTTATTTATATCCACAATGTGAACTCACGACCGTATTTACAGCTGCTTCCTGGGTGCCTTCCCACCCTTTTGTGGCGGCGGATGTTGCGGACCCCCTCTGTATACTCCATCATCATCTGCCAGGCTCCGCAACTCGTCCACATCCATGGTCGCAACTGATAGTGACACCGCCCCACTGTTGGCATAGGCAGCGGAGAGCCGTATACTCTCCTGCGAATCTTCGATGTTGTAAACAAGGAGCAGGGTGTCCTTATCCGAGGCAGTTTTCTCGTCGGCGACAAGGAACGTAGTATGATCTAGTGCTGTCTTCGGCGCGTTCTCCTGTAGGAACTGGGCGATCTTACCTATATCCCAGCCGAGGAAAGGATACTGGAGGGACTCAACCGGCACCTTGGTCACAGTGTCCTTTGTGTACTTTTGGAGTTCGGCTGCGTCGGCTGTGGTGACAAGTACAAGGTTCGGAGGGGAATCGATTTTGCTTGAAGCATCGTATGCTGTCGATAAGACAGATGTGAGAACCTATCACTGTCGGTTAGGATGATGTTCCACCTAGGGTCTGAGAGGGTTCTGTACAGTCGATGACACCTCGTAGGCGCAGATGATGGGAATAAGGCTCATTGCGAGTGATCTGCCTCTTGCGATGTCTGCTGTTGACTTAGAGTCGGGAGGGAGGATGGAGGTGATTAAATGGAAGACTTGAGGCTCTGCGGGGTTATGGGGCGAAGGATAGACAAGGCTGATAGCCAGGCTGCAAATACCTCATGCCCTTCTATAGTATGCTTGCTACTATATCCTTACGCGTCATATTGCCTCTTTTTCTCTTTGTTGAGTTCCAAACAGAAGCTTGTTTTTCCATCTCATCTAAGACATACTAGATTGGAACAGGAAGGAGATATGCTGTCAGATCTCGGCCACTGACTCGCCTAACGGTACATCTTGGTACACAATATTCTGAGTGTGATGAGGCAAGGCGCTATTCGGAGCACTCCTATATTCCAACCTCAGATAAAGACGTTATATGGTTACCGCTGTTCGCTCTGCCTCCTCCCGGAATGGGAAAGAAGTCATGGGAAGTAAGAGGTGCTAGCGACGAGAGGTAGGAAGTAAGCCCTATGCTCCTTGATTTGGGTTGACACTCGTCCCTAGATCTCCCTGGAGTATGTTCGTTATGATGGTTTGTATTGCAATGCAGGATTGGAAGTCTCATGTAATTCACTGGGCGGCTGTCTGAGTATTTATTATTTGCTGGAATATGGGTTAGTCTGTTTAAAGCATATCGACACGTTCTTAAGGTATTTAGATATAGAGAAGAGATAAGTGCTGGTGGAATATTATATTGGGCAAGTGATATAATACAGATTAGATTAGATGGTGGGGGCGGGGAAAAAAAGCTCGAGTTGCTTTGATTCATCAACAAGCATCTCATCTTTTCTCCTTACGCTCTTTTTCATAAGACTGGAAGTCTTATGGTTTCTCTTGACGTATAGAATATTTGTTACTCTTTATATCACTTCTATTCACCATGTTTAAGAAGAAACCCACTGTAAGCTACCTCAGTTCACATACACCTCATTGCTCTGCGGTCATACAAACCCGGATCGCTAATCGTAAAACAGATCAAAAACCTAGCTCCATTGCGGTCATCAGACCGTCGTAAAATCGCGGACCAGATCATCAATGACTACAAGGTCACCATTCCCTCGACCGAACCAAGCGCCGAAGACTCGACAACCCCTCAAGCAACATCAAACACGACCTCGCCAAACCTAACCACAGTCCGCAATTCTCTCCTCCCCGAGAACTCACTATCAGCTCGCTTTACTACCACCTCTGGCCCAGACCTGAAAGAAGTCCAAGGCACTGTATACGTCGGAACACACCCCGACGGTGATGAACGAGTTCTCTGGTTCAAATTCGAACATGGCCCCGGGGCGGATAAACGGCTATATCCAACTGTCTACACTCTATGGCATAATCCGAATCTCGTTCCCTTGTTATATACGGGTGAGATCGTGATGAGCAAGCTACGTGGTGGAGCTGATCTTATGACTCCTGGCCTTGCGAATGAGCCACCTTTTCCTGAGCGTGCGGTTAAGGGAGCTGTCGCTGCTGTAGCTAGTGTGAATAAACATACGGTGCCGGTGTTTGTTGGTGTATGTGAGATCGACGTCTCCCAGCTTGGAGAGGTTCAGGGTACGAAGGGTCATGCGGTTAGAGGTTTGCATTGGGAGGGTGATGAGCTTTGGGCTTGGAGCTCGTCTTCTCGGCCTGGTAAGCCTTCTCCAGAATATATAGAGGGATGGGATTTGGAGGAGGAGGAGGAGGCTGGGGAAGGTGTTGAACAGGGGGTTGGTGACTTGACGTTGGAGGATAAAGATGATGCCCAAGCACAAGGAGAGGTCGGAAAGCCTGAAGATCAAACTCCCGAAGTGCACCCTGAGGAAGCTCCCCTTGAGGATGAGAAGGAGCCTACAACAAAAGGTAAGCGCTTGTTGCTGTTTTGTTCTCTATGGTTCTAATGACGTTTTAGAAATTGACGACGCATTTGTGAATGCGTTCGTCTATTCGCTGTACAAGCATAAGCAGGACAACCCTTCCTCCCCCAACCATGGATTGGCTCTCCCAATACAACCATCTGCCCTCATATCCAGCATCGTTACTCCATATCTTCCGATCTATACTCCCAAACAAGCCCAATTCTACCAGATCAAGAAAACAAGCTGGAAAAACGTCAAGAAGTTTATCAAGCACTTGGATAAACTTCTTCTGGTCAAGTCCAAAGACCGCAGTGGTCAAGAAACCGTCATTCTAGATGTGGACTTCAATGATCGCCGTGTCCAAGAATTCGTACCTTACAAGCTTCCATCGAAGAACGCAGTCGAAAACGCAGGAAAGCCAGTGTCTGGAGACAAGAAGCCCTCAGCGACTGACGGTGACCCATCTGTTGGCCAGACTCTCACAGTCCAGACTCTATACCGGCCAACAGCGAAACTGGTCCCGACCATATTCCCCGCTCTGGGGACGACTGACCCTAGAAACTACTACAAACATTCCGAAGTCTCCAGTCGCTTGGAACAGTATATCCAGTCTCAAGACCCGCCAATCATCTCGAAAGAAAACAAGCGCATTATCTCCCTTACTCCTTTCCTTGCGAATACCATATTTGCATCCTCCTCATCTGAAGACAAAGCGACCGCCGCGCGTGGTAAGACAACACGTGACGGTCTATTAAAACGGGTTCTGGAAGACCATTCATTCTTGACTACACACTACGTCATCCTCAGACCCGGTCAGACTCTCTCCGACGTCAAACCCAAAGCAGGTGTCGCGCCAAAGGCGTTCGTTACAATCGAAAAGCGCACAGGCACAAAGACAGCTTCCAAGGTTTCTAATTTAGAAGTATTCGGCATTGTTCCAAATCTGCTAGCTGAGGAGCTTCAAAAGAAATGCGCGAGCAGCACCAGTGTATCTCAGGCAACTGGAGCGACGAAGGGTATTATGGAGGTTTTTGTACAGGGTGATCAGAGACGAGCTATCGAAACAGCGCTTGTTAGAAGAGGGTTACGCCCGCAGTGGATTGAGGTTATTGATAAGACGAAGAAGAAGAAATGAAAAGGTTAAGGGATGAAATACATGAGTGATGATTCTTTCAGGACAGATAGCCTGGCGTCTCTGGTTCTTATCCAGATACAAGATTTCTTCTCTAGGGAGGTGAATATACTGGATATTACGAAGAATTGGAATATGATCCCTTCCGTCATATGTCCCACAAACATGTCTAAGAATAATCAAGTAGGTTTGAAGATATTCATAAACAAAACTGACTAGATTCCAAACATCCTCATACTATCTCACTACTAAATTAGGGCTAGGTAATCCAGTCCTATCTAACATTCCCTTCCGCCATTGCCAGCCCCAAAACAACCCTACTTAGTCGAAGGATTCGGATTAGCCGTTTTCTCAGGCCACTTCCTAAAAAAGTCCGCCAGATGATCAATCGGGGCAGTCATAAGTCCAACAGCAGTCTCAAACGGGGGCCTATCCGGCGCAGCAGGATGAGACCTAGAAGGAACAAACATCTTAGTCCGTTCAAACGAAGTCCCCAACTTCTCACTATCAGCTTCAGAAAGCGCCTTCTCAAGCTTAGGGAGATCCTCCCCTTCCTCCTCTTTTATGTGCTGAACGAGATCTCGCATTAAGTTTTGAAGTGTTGGGAGGAAACTTGGGTCGCCGGGTGTTAGGTTCTGGAAGGTTTTCAGTTGCTCTTTTACCTATTATTTTCTGTCAGTACGGTACCTGCGGGTGTTTTGAAAAGGAGGCAAGGGGAACGAACAGATTGATGTTCCCTTCTATCCTTATTAGCCATGAGAACTCCGTCTTTAAGATGTCTCTCGAATGCAGGATAGACTACTAATTCCTCGCCGACGGAGTGGCGCGCTAGTTCCCAGGTGAACTGGTTCTGGTACTCTGTTTGTTCGGTGATGTCGTTTGAGGAGACGATTCTGTTGAAGTAGTTTTCTAGTTCGCGGTGGTCTTTTATGACTGCGTCGCTGACGCGGGACGCCATGGTGAGGGAGGACGGGGTGAAGGAGCGGTGTTGGATGCATGTTTTGATGAGTGGACGAAGGCTGTTAGTGCGGAAGAGCTTGTTGTAGAGAGCCATTTTCACTGAGTATTCTATGTGTTCATGAAGGAGATTGTTTTAGGTTTCTGGACTTAATATCTACTCCAGATATTAGATGTGGTATATTTAAATCAAGATGTTGTGAGCCACCTCAGATAGGGCTTGATGGCGAGGATGATCTCATTATGCGATATGGCATAGATGCCCCGGAGATATTTGAGATGCACTTGAAAACCAGCCGGTAGATCGATAAGTACTATAAAACCTGACTACTCGCTTATTTACTGCCCCAAACCAAGAATGTATATAATCCAATCCCAGAAGTGCACCTGAAACTAGGTACTTAACATACTTCCACATACCCATGTTCAGGCCACCATGAGTAACGAGGACATTCTGACGTGGAAATGACGGCAGCCATCTGCATTCGCCGCGCG
This sequence comes from Aspergillus sclerotialis, assembly GCA_003589665.1. Lineage (NCBI taxonomy): Eukaryota > Fungi > Ascomycota > Eurotiomycetes > Eurotiales > Aspergillaceae > Aspergillus > Aspergillus sclerotialis. The sequence goes on along the minus strand of MVGC01000214.1, from coordinate 17,482 downwards.
CATAACCCTAGTACACACATTCGCATATCTTGCAAGTAACGAGCAAGCAACATCCGAGCCATTCATCAACCTTCAGGCGCCACCCGGCCATAACCTGTAACCCTAACAACCAATCAAAACACCAAGATCTCTACCATAATATCAATCAAAATCGAAAACAAAAAAAAGCTCGATTGATTTCTCGCAAAAGACAAACGTAGTTGTATCTTTCAGACCCATCTCCTCTCTCCTGGTGTTGGGATTAGGCGGATTCGCAGGCTCGACTTAGATCAGCGCAACGTAGCACCAGTTTACTCTTCAAACAAGGTTAAATCTAATTCTATGCGAGACCAGAGGTCAATCGCAAGATATTCCATAATCAAGTAGCTCTCCTGCCGGAAAAAATCTAGAACTACTCCATTCTTAGGACATTATATGAGGCTCTCCAGCAATTTAAGCATTCTTTAGAGCCGGAGGTGTCCTCCGCATATTCTCATAGGATACAGATGCATCGCCTCGGCAAGATCAGGCTCTTCTGATGCATTCATCGCTAGCGCTACTCGAAAGAAAATCTGAGGAGTTGATGCTAGTATATAAATATATATATATATATATATATAAAGGTATAAATAATTGAACATTTGTTGACTTGCCGTAGCAACGGGGGTTTATACAGGCACTTCTCCGCTCCCTAGCAATTGATCTGTCCATAAAAAGCATTGGCGCTTGCGACTGGAAACTCACTGCTCCAAGCTGCCTAGCAAATAGGAACAATACGCCACAAGGAAATTCTGAGCAGGGAAGTAAGCCGCATAGAGAAAAGAAATTATAGAAGTTGGGAGTTCAAGTAATGTGACAATTCATGATGAACAAAACCTGCTCATCCATCCAGCCATAGCCTTTTCCTCAAAATATATGCGTCCAGCACATGCCCTGACAATTTATCTCCCTCTGCCTCACCTCACTCACGACTGATTTAGCCCTGGTGAGCTTTAATTTGCTTATTGGCCCATTGTGAGGCCTGGTTGTTGAACGTTTGGGTATACGACAGATGAACCATCATGTTGTTCCCTCTTGCGCAGAATGGGTCACCAGTGTTGCAGTAGGAGTGAATGACATCGGCCCACGCGTCGCAAGCTCCTTTTGGGCGGGGGAAGATCTATATACCGCACATGTCTTGTGAGTTTCAAATTTCTAATAATTCGGGGTAAAGTGCAGAACATACGCCATTGCTAGTTGCAGTCCCTTCATTCCAAGACTCGCCAGTAACATGACCAGGGTCTCCATATGCGACGACGGCGGCAACTAAATACCCATCAGCAATATATACTTGTGGAGGTGGGTGTCTGCGCACTGTTTGCTCCTTTTTCTTTGGTGATCGTTGGTTTACCGGTACCACCCAGTTGAGGACTGCCGGATCCGCACAGGGAATCGAGGACGATTTGCGCACCCTGGGAATAGCCCAGAAGCACTACGGTGGAGTTAGGACAGGAGTTCGTGTAGCTGTTGAACTGGTCGGTAACTGCTTTAATGCCGGTCGACACATCCCCGATGTAAGTAGGATAGGAACTAGCTGGGTAGTCAATCGCCTCTTGCGTGGCACCGGGGTTTGCCTGTATGATCTGCTGAGCTAGCGAACCAATCGCACCGTCACCTGGAGGCTCGGTAGTTCCGCGAGCGACCAAAAGGTGGACTGGTGCGCAATTGGAGGACTGTCTCTCTTCGACGCCCATAGGCGCTGGCGACGCGATGGTCGTAGCAGCCATCAGAAGCCCAGCGGCAGTGGTCAAGGTAGTGGCCCCGAACATGTTTACTAATTGCACAGATGAAAAGAATAAAAGGAATGAATAAGATATGGTAAGTCGGCTGAAGGTGAAATATCGATGATTGGCCTTGACTTGGACCTTCAAACCGGAGGAGTAATAGGACCTTTATATCCGAAAGGTCTATCTCGTGACGAGCCATAGGACCCATAGGGGGAAGGGCTCAGTGGTTGGTTTCATATCGCTTGTTTCATTCAGAACCCTGTTATTGTCGGTGATATTTCAGAATTTAGCCATGAACCCGGCACACCAGAGCGGCCTTGGCATGGGCCAGAGAGCAGCATTCGTGGAGACTAAGGGGGGCAAACTCTGTTAATCGTTTCGTAGAATGATCAGCAAAATACAAACAACCCTATGGTGGAAGGATTCGGGCTGATTGACTTAAAAAGGTATGAAACCAGACTGGAGTATCGTCGGCTCTTGAAATTCCGAAATGGCTGGAAGTTTATCGCAGAGAATAGGAGGATTCGGTGACGAGGTTCGGCAGTTGGCCAAGGTATTCTATATCTTATAGTCGGATGCGTTAATGGACAGTTGCAGGGACGCCAGGAACCCTTTACCTTCCAATATCGGTCCTCCTGTTGCCAGCATTTATTTCTCTTGTATTCAGCGTCATTATTATTCTCTGCCACATTTATCACCTTCCTTCCATGTCAGACAATATATTCTGGGGGAGGGAAGGATAAAAAGGGTGCGACTCGTGCATTTACTACTAGAGCCTCCACATGGTCGATCGTCAGGAGATATTTTCCTATACGGCGGCTATTCTACTACAAACGTCCTCTGTAGAATACACCATAACTCTAGTACAACCGATTCCAACGCAATTATCGGAGATATCGGTGATACCCACAAGATTATCGCCGAGAGTAGACAGTACTTACTGTGGTAGACGACTCCTTAAAGTCTACAGCCCGTGGATGTGGACTCCTGCCGATCGTTCGGGCCTTGGGCCTAACTTTATATGATTTAACCGATGAATTCCCGAAACACTAAAGTTTGTTGAGACCCATAGGAAGATATCGAGAAACACGATACCTAACAACGTCCTCTTGTCACACGTTATTATCACTATCAAGGACACGAAAAGGGGAAAGCCTTGGGCCGGGGACCTCATATCTAAGGGGCTACTTTGACACCAACGTATTCCTAAGGATTGCCGAATTACAGCAACTGGTAGGTACTGTATCTACTGTATGGATCCGGGCCCGCACAGGCCGTTTCTTGGATTGGGGGCGAGCGACCAAGCGAACCTCCAAAGAAGCCGATATTTAGATTTGTGGGGTATCTGGTATGTTGTTGTCATCACTGTCAGTGTCTTCGTCATCGTCCCTAGTTCCCTGACCTGAAGAAGTTAGGATAGATGGTCGACGGGACGTCCTTAGCTTAACGGACGGCTGGGGCATAGCTCTTTATTACCGGCTTGGTTGGTGTGGCTCCTATTTGGTTCATCTGGGCAGTTTGGTACACGGCGTTTTTTAGTTAGCCCTTAAAAGCTTGATTTGTATTGTCGGTGTTACATCGGAACAATCGTCGAAGTGTTTCAGAGCACCTCGTCAGAGCACCTCGTTCCATGCCATTTCTATGGTCGATATTTCCGTTGAATACGGGCGGGTAGAACGTATCTGAAATTTATTTCGTGTACCGTGCGTGAGGCCTGGGAAATTTCTCGTAGATATTGCTGGAGCAAGGATTCACTGTGCGCAGTTGGCAGAATGAAAAGTCTTACCTTAATATTCTTATGTATCAAAATCACCCTACTGTAGACGCTGTCCAACGAGCGCAGGGACCAGAGTTCCATCGACAACAGGTCCGTAGGTGAAGTATCCATAGTAGGAAAATTCGCCGATTTGGTAGGCATTCGCTTCAATCAATGTTTCACTTAGTAGACGCCGGGCATCTTCTATGGTGCTAGCATTGAATAGGTCGAGGAACTGGTTGAACATCTGTTCCTGTCGGTATCCCTAAGGCATTGGTAGGAATCCGGGACTTTGCAATAGGGCCTATTGAATGGAACAAGTTCTTCATTGCCTCTGCATCCTGTAATTTAATGTATGATGGATCCTCCTCCGGGGGATTTTCCGAACACGGAGTATACCCTGATACTTCTGTACCCACTTGAGAGCCAGGTGTTGATCTAAGAGTCATCCGTTCGGCGTGCTAGATTTGCTAAACGTAGATCTTGATAACCAACTCGAAACACATTCGTTAGTAATAACTTTCCCGTGACTGTATTAAAGTGGAAAACCCACACAATATTTGAATGGTGTATAGCAGACTCCCTCACTACGATCTTCCCTGCTCCGTTCGAGAAGCCCAGGGGCACCAGTTTCAGTTGTCTATCGCCAAATGCGTAGTCTCCACCGTAGATCCACGCGAGTACTGGGGCTCTGTGATGGATCTTCCGCACCAAACGTGAACCATAGTCTACAGTAATAGGGACGAGAACATCCAAAAGCGAACAGTCGTTCGTTTGTTCGTGGATCCACTGGGATCGGAGTATATCGATAATCGGGAAGGCTCAGGGAGCCATTAAAAGAAGTACCAGCTAAGTGCTCGGTATGAAGCTCTCTCAGAGTCATTCATTTCGGATATGCCTGCGAGCAAACCCCGGGCGCCACCATCACTTATAACACCAACAGTCAATCAGAAAAATGCTTCATTTATTCCTCGTAAAATACTCAACATGGTCGTCTTCCTCGAACCTTATCTCCCCATGGTGCTGGGGTTAGGCGGATTCGCAGGCTCCACCTAGAGGTGCAATGTATCTCAGATTGTGGGAGAACTTCCATTCGCCGACAGTTGATATCCGTTTATTGCCTTCTGGAGCAGGTTCTTTGATGGAATGTTGAATTGGTGGCTGTTGAGTACTTATGAGAAAGGAAAGGGGTTGTAATGGTTTGGCTGTGGGAGATATTCTCGTTGAGTACTAGGTATGTATGAAGGCTCTTGGCTGAGGGCATTGATTTATCCATCTTGGTGGACTGATACTATAATTTTAATATTTTTGAGTAACGTTAAAAAGTGATAGTTCCAAATCAAGGAACCACTCATATTTTGTTCATTGCTTTTGCCTAAGTAAGAAATGTTTAGTTGTCTAACCAATACCTTCTTCAAATAAATAGGGATTCATATGAACCAGTGATATACAACGCCAGAATGGATCAATCCTTTTTACCTAAGCAAGTCGAATTAGCCAGAACGTGGCCAGCCATAAACATCCATAGCATCCATAATCAACATAAAACCTTCCACTTAAGCCTCCTTGGCGTCGACCTTCTTAGCAGGGTGATCGCCATTCGCCTCGTCTTCCCGGGCACGCTTTTGTCCAGCGCCAGCTTCTTCCTTCTCGTCGGTGGTGCTCTGAACAACGGGGACGCCGCTAGATTGGATGTTAGTGAGATGAATATTATTTGGTGGATTCGTGGATGACTCACCGAGAATCCTTCTTCACCTCACGAGGCTCACGAGACTCACGGGGTTCAAAGCCATTCTTCTGGTCCTCAGCCCGACGCTCCCTCCAGTCACGGTTATCATAGCCACTGCGTCCACCGCCGCGGCCTCTGAAGCCACCACGCCCCCGGTTAGGTTGAACACGACCAGCCTTGATGTCATTAACCTTCTCTTCACAATAGTCCTTCTTACTCTTGATAAGCAGATCAGTTCCCTTCCACTTAGGCTTGGGATCAAGAGCCAAGAAAGCCTTCTGCTTATCTTCGGATTCGAACTCAACGAACACACTTCCCTTGAAAATCTTGTTGTAGGTTCGACGGAGCCGGATAGCGTTCGTGGGACCGTAGGGAGCGAAGAATGCCTCAATGTCAAACTGGGTGCTGGGTTGTTCCTCTCCAAAGCCTTTGGCGTAGATGCTACGGCTCATAGCCTTGTCCTCGAAGACCTTAATAACTTCGGGGTCATGGGCATCCTTCACAGACTCAGGGAGGGGAGTCTTGCGACGCACGCAGGTGTCGTTATCGGTTACCTCCAGGCTCTCGGAAGACTTAAGAGCATCTACAATAGCGCTGAAGGGCTGGAAACGACGCATGCGTTTGAAGGAGTGCAGGAGGCTGATAGGAACGGGGTTATTGGCGCTGCCGCCAACCTTAGAGAGAAGGAACTTGTCCATGGGGAGGTTGGAGTCGGAGAAGTAGAACTCGACCTGAATACCGATTATTAGCATCGATTACACACAGCGCGCGCAGGAAATTCAACCAAGAACCTGACGCGCTTCCTAGAACATGACTCAACTCACCTGCTTCCGAATCTCTACTGGATCATCAGTTTCCTTCTGAGTCGTAGGATCAAACTTGATATTATCGCGATAGTTGCGAGATCCACGACTTCTCTCTTGACGCGATTCACGCTCTGGCTTCTTCTCGGTCTTTTCTTCTGACTTCTCTGACTTCTCACCGAGCTTCGCGGCTTCGGCGACGATGCGAGCTTCTTCAGTGTCTTCTTTCTTTTCAGCTGGGGTTTCTCCTTCGCCCTTCAGCTCTGCAAGCACATTCTGGACATCCTTCTCTGCCTCGACATTAGTGCTGGGCGCAGTGGCCGTCTTCTGTTCTTCAGACATGGCTTCGATGGATATTAGGTTGTGCAAGTAATATAAGGGAAAAGCGCTATTTCGGACAATATCTTTGCTTCGGGAAAAAAAAAATATTGTTAGCGCCGCAAACTTTAAGAACGAAAGGCCCGGTATCGATTAACTCTCACGAGCAATCAAAGGCGGACTAGATAATTGGGTGCGGAAAGTTCGAGGGTAAATTACCTGAAATGGGTTTATCTGGATTAATGGCCCCAAGAACGAAGATATCGGCTCAGCAAGGAAAACACTGAACGAGGGAAACACTTGCGAGCAAAAGTCGAGGCGTTTTGCTTCGGCTGGTGGGGGAAATTTTCTGATTGACTGGAGCTTCAGCCACTTGAAGCCTGAGGCAGAAACTGGGTGTGGCTGGTGGGTCTATTCCCAATTTGGTATGCTACATACAACTGGGCAGGGCAGTTGATCGACCAATTTCCATACTATATTTCAGACACAGTAGATACTGAAGTTACATAACCTCAATTCAACGTTGTATCCATTGATGAAACTCATGTCTGTTAGCGTGTATCTTCGCCGAGGAGCTTCTCTCTACATTATGCTACATTATGCTCATTTGCAGGCAGTCGGGAGAAGGGAGTGCCTGCCTTTTTCGACGCCTTCCGAATAGCAACAGCCTGGACACCGACTACCTATGTGCCGACCACTACTTGACGTACACCTACCTAGGTACTCGGTGTTGGATCTATCCAAAGAGCGAATTCTCTCTCATTGTTAAGGATCCCATTATTTTGGATATAGCTTCATCGTTTAAAGCGGTATTTCCTATCGAATTCAGGAAGCTCCTCAGCAGTTTTTACTTTTCGCCATTGCCCTCGGGGAATCAGTCGAGTTTGATAACTCAGGGCAAGCCACCCGTCAGGTAAGGCACTCTTTGCGCTCGACCCTGTTCTCGGTTGGAGAAACGGCAGCCGTCCCATCGTGCAATGAGCGGTGGAAGCACAGCAAGACGTTGCATTTAACGTGGTTTAAGCTAACATTATGAGGCATCCAACAGCCACTGAGATCCAATATAGGAGATCAACCTTCTATATGGTTTCACCTCATTCTCACAAAGCCGGCAGTTGGTGGATGTCATTGGATAACAAGATTGTGATATTTCGAAAACTCTGACGTTTAAATCGAATCAGCTTTGAAACCATTTAACATGACAGGGGATGGTAGCAGAGGTACGGTGGACAAATCACCATGGCCACTTCAAGACGTATGTCGATTCTCCATAAACGCGGTTGTTGTACTGAGACTCGCTCCCAGATAATATACGTATCGGTAATAGGCCCGGTTATGTTGGCAGCGTTTTTTGAATGGTTCCTTTGGCTTGCTGCTTTTTTGTATTGCCTCATCAAAGTCTTTCAGAAAGCGGACCATTGGAGTATCAAAGTCCTTGCAGTGATCATGATGGTTCTTTTTTCAGCATTCCGGTAAGACCACACGCAGAGAGCTCCTCAGAAAGAGGCTGATGGCTATAGGGCAATCTTCCTTCCTGTTATGATTGCTACTCTGCCACTCCCAGCAAAGCTGACTCAATACTTCTCTCAACGACTCATTGTTATCTTTCAATCGTTCGCCTTTTGGGCATTTGCCGCCCTCCTCATAATACCATGGCTTTTCTGTGTCTATCGGGTGGTTACAAACTCTCTGGGCAGGACAAGAAGGGTAAAAAAGGCACTCGATGACCGCACTGCTCCAAAAGTGGTGGTAGTAATGCCAGCATATAAAGAGGATCCAGCCGTGCTGATAAAAGCGATCAATTCGGTGGTCGATAGTGACTACCCAACGTATTGTATCCATGTGTTCCTGTCATACGACGGGGGTTCTGTTGATGAGCAGTATCTTCGGGTTATTCATCATCTCGGGATCCCGATTTCGTTGGAAAGCTATCCTCAGAGTATAGATGTGACGTACAAAGGTGCTCGAATCACAGTGTCTCGATTCAAACACGGCGGCAAACGGCACTGCCAGAAGTTGACCTTCAGGCTCATCGACAAGGTATATGCGGAATATGTCAAGCGCCATGATAATATTTTCTTGTTGTTCATCGACTCGGACTGTATCCTTGACCGGTTATGTCTCCAGAATTTTATGTACGATATGGAGCTGAAGCCGGGAAGTAAGCGCAATATGCTAGCGATGACTGGGGTCATCACATCCACCACCGAGAAAAACTCGTTTCTCACTGTTCTGCAGGACATGGAATATCTCCATGGTCAGCTTTTCGAGCGCTCCGTGGAGTCGAGCTGTGGATCTGTGACTTGTCTTCCCGGAGCTCTCACGGTGCTCCGTTTTTCGGCTTTTCGTAAAATGGCAAAGTATTATTTTGCAGATAAAGCGGAACAATGTGAAGATCTATTTGACTATGGAAAGTGTCATTTGGGGGAAGATCGCTGGCTCACTCACCTGTTCATGATCGGAGCCAAAGAACGGTACCTGATTCAAATGTGTACTACCGCATTTTGCAAAACAGAGGCGGTGCAGACATTCCGGAGCCTCTTGAAGCAACGCCGTCGTTGGTTCCTTGGGTTCATTACGAATGAGGTCTGCCTGCTCACCGATGTCAGACTATGGCGCAGATATCCCCTCTTATGCCTGGTTCGTTTCATGCAAAACACGATAAGGACAACAGCGCTTCTTTTCTTTATCATGGTTATTGCGGTCATCACGACGTCCAGCAAGGTAGAAAATCTTCCGGTGGGCTTCATCGGCGTATCCCTTGGGCTTAATTATCTTCTTATGCTGTATTTCGGAGCAAAGCTCAAGCGATACAAGGCCTGGCTATATCCCATCATGTTCATAATAAATCCATTTTTTAATTGGTTATACATGGTGTATGGCATCTTCACTGCCGGCCAGCGTACATGGGGCGGCCCAAGGGCCGACGCTGCTGCGGCCGATGAACACACCACACCAGAAGAAGCAGTACGCCAGGCCAGGGACCAAGGTGACGAGCTTAATGTCAATGTTGACACATTCCGAACAAAGATTGATGAGAAGACTGTTCCAATTCACCCTTCAAGCAACGTTGACGGACGCTTTGCTGCTGCAGAACAGCACTCTGGTGGTTATTACGCTAATAACAATGAATCTGGACTCGCACTTTCTAAAGTGATGACACCGCTCCCTGGGGTTCCTCCAATCCGCTTGCATCCACGTTACTCATCGGACTCGGGGATGACATCGGACTCGAGTACAACGTCGATTGCCTTACCACAAAACGTGGAGAGCCTAATGGAGCAAGCTCAGAATAAAAGCAAGGCGGCCTCCGAGCATGGAACAGACGTCCATTCCCACCATGACGGAAAGGGCCAAAATGCGCCAGCAATACCAGCGCCACGACATTATCCCAAGGGATTGCAAGCCCCGCCTCCAACACCAATTCAGCAATCCAGGTCATCGACAATGGAGACCAATATACCTTCGACGCCTATTTCAAAACCAGTCTCACCAAATCGGTTGCGTTCTGAGGTTCTGAATATATCAGGAACCCGCCACAGTTCCTGGGAGCATAGTTCGGTTGAGAGTCTCTCTGATGTACCGAGACGCCCACGGAGGCTTTGGCAACAGGAGCCAAGACCATCAAGGCGAAGGTACCCAGAAGAAATGGCATGATGGATTATGATTGAGGGGTCAAAGAGTTGTTGTTATGTAAGTAGCAATGCACAAGGGGTGGGCGAGCAATTGGATCCTTGGGACCTGTATTGAAAGTGTTATTTTGTTTCTGGCTCATTGTATCAGGATGTTATTCTTCTGCTGTCTATTCTGGATTAATGATGATATTCATAATGCACTTTTTCCCATTCAGAGATCAAATCAAGGACTGACTAACTTCCCACCTTGTCCTTCAACATCCAATGCCCCGCAAAAGGCGGTGAGGCATTCTGCCAAGAGAAAACAACAGGCGGTGACGATCTCGAAGCGTCTGGTATGAGCCAGAAGATTCGATCAGAATCACCTCAAGAACGAAGCAACTGCCTTCTTTTCTGGTGATTTCGTTCTTGTTCTCATTCTTATCCTCCTGTGCCATTTCTGTTCATCATTTATGCCATCAGTTATTTGGTCCCCAAACTGATTTCCCTGCCTACGACACTGTGAACCAACAAGACTTGGTTAAAGAACATAAAAATTTTCTAGGAACCCCCACAAGGCCCTAGCCACGCCTCATCTGTTTATCACTGGGACCACCGCCTGCCCGATAGTGGCGCTAGTGTGAATTATTCTTTCAATCCCCTCACTCACTTTTAGTTATTTCCCTATCTCTTCGCCTATTCTTACACTCCCTCCAACGTCAACCCATCACTTCTCCGACCGTTAATCCTGATACCTTTCCGTGAGAATGAGCGTTGTCGGCATAGATTTGGGTGCTCAGAGCACTAAAATCGGCGTCGCCCGGAACAAGGGTATTGACATTGTGCGTTCTGGCTCCCTTCCCTTTTCTGCCGTTTTCAATTTTTGCAACTCGAGAATTTATTGGATAGTTATGCTGACTTCTCTTCTTCAAAATCTTTAGATCACCAATGAAGTTTCCAACAGATCTACTCCGTATGTTATTTCCTCATTTACCCCTCTACAATGCGATAGACAGTGGGACTGATTGTTTCAAGATCTCTAGTTGCATTTGGCCCTAAGAGCCGGCATCTTGGTGAGGGCGCCAAGACCCAGGAAACGTCAAACCTCAAGAATACCGTCGGCAATCTGAAGCGCCTTATCGGTCGCTCCTTCAATGACCCCGATGTTCAGGTTGAGCAGGAATTCAGCGCTGCCACTCTTTGCGACGTCGATGGTCTGGCCGGTGCTGAGGTGACCTATATGGGTAAGAAGGAGAAATTCACTGCTACTCAGCTCGTGGCCATGTACCTTGGCAAGATTAGAGACATCACATCAAAGGAGTTGAAACTTCCTGTCACAGATGTCACGATCAGCATTCCAGCCTGGTTCACGGATGTCCAGCGCAGAGCCATGATTGATGCTGGTGAGATCGCTGGTCTCAATGTGCTTCGCCTTGTCAACGATACCACTGCCACTGCTCTTGGATATGGTATCACCAAGGTCGATCTTCCAGAGCCAGAGGAGAAGCCCCGGCGAGTGATGTTTGTTGACATTGGACACACTGAGTATACCGCGTCCATTGTCGAATTCAGAAAGGGTGAACTCAATGTCAAGGCTACTGCCTACGATCGCCACTTTGGTGGCCGCAACTTCGACTTGGCACTCACCGAACACTTTGCCAACTCATTCAAAGAGCAGTTCAAGATTGATGTCAGAACACACCCCAAGGCATGGTCTCGTACCGTTGCTGCTGCTGAGAGAATGAAGAAGGTCCTGTCGGCCAACCAGGTCGCTCCCATGAGCATTGAGTCGCTAATGGAGGACGTTGATGTTCGAACTGTTGTCAAGCGTGAGGAATTGGAGGTCATGATCAAACCTTACTTGGACCGTATCACTGTTCCCTTGGAGCAGGCTCTGGCTGAAGCGAAGCTCAAGCCCGAAGACATTGACCACATCGAGATGGTTGGTGGCACTACCCGTGTCCCCGCCATCAAGGAGGCGGTCAGCAAGTTCTTCGGCAAGAACCTTTCCTTCACTCTCAACCAAGACGAGGCGGTTGCTCGTGGCTGTGCTTTCAGCTGTGCCATTCTTTCCCCTGTCTTCCGTGTCCGCGATTTCTCTGTCCACGATATCGTTAACTATCCCATCGAGTTTACTTGGGAGCAATCGCCCGATATCCCGGATGAGGATACAAGTCTGACTGTCTTCAGTCGCGGCAATGTCATGCCCTCTACCAAGATCCTCACATTCTACCGCAAGCATCCTTTCGACCTTGAGGCTCGTTACGCCAAGCCTGACCTGCTCCCCGGAAAGATCAACCCTTGGGTTGGACGCTTCTCTGTCAAGGGAGTCAAGGCCGATGATACTGGCGACTTCATGGTCTGCAAGCTCAAGGCCCGTCTCAATCTGCACGGTATCCTGAACCTCGAGTCTGGATACTATGTCGAGGATATGGAGGTTGAGGAGCCTGTCCCTGAGGAGGGTGAGAAGAAGGACCCTAATGTAAGTTTAAGCTATCATCTTTTTACGGAAGAGCAAGTGCTAACATTGAGAAGGCTATGGAGACCGACGCTCCCAACGGTGAAGGCGAACAGCCCAAGAAGACCCGCAAGGTTAAGAAGCAAGTCCGCAAGGGTGACCTTCCTATCTCGACCGGCAAATTCACCATCGACCAAGCCACCAAGGAGGCCTGGACTGAGCGCGAAAATGCTATGTACATGGAAGACAAGCTGGTCGCCGAGACTGATGAGAAGAAGAACGAGCTTGAGTCGAGCATCTACGAGCTTCGTGACAAGATCGACGGTGTTTACGCCGAGTTCGCCAGCGAAGAGGAGAAGGAGAAGCTGAGGGCTAAGTTGATGGAGACCGAGGTGAGCTTTACCGTGGTTTAACCAGTTATTCTTTCGTGCTGACACATTCTAGGACTGGCTTTATGAGGACGGTGATGACACCACCAAGTCCGCCTACGTCGCGAAGATGGACGAGATCCGGTTCATTGCTGGCCCCATCATTCAACGCTACAGGGAGAAAGTTGAGGCGGAGCGCCAAGCTATCCTGAAGGCTCAGGAGGAAGAGGCCGCCAAGAAGCGCGCCGAACTCGAGGCCAAGCGCAAGGAAGAAGAGGAGGCCAAGAAGGCAGAGGAAGAAGCTAAGAAGGCAGCAGGCGATGAGGAGATGAAGGACGCACCTACCAACGGTGAGGCCCAGAAGGATGAGGGTGAACAGAAGCAGTAAACCATTCCGAAACTTCCTGACCAAAGCTCATGATGCATGGATGATGATTGTTAAAAAGAGTTGATTGACAAAATGGCATGCCACATGGAAACGTTTTACATTGATCTAGAAATGTACGGATAGAGATTCAGGTTGCAAAGCTTATTATTACCTTAATGACGAGAGAAAATTAGGGAGCAATGCAATAGACCTTGATTCAATCAGTTTACCAGATTGCTTTCAGATCCCTTAGCAGCTCATAGAGACTGGTTTCGTAGTCCTTGTCAAATTATTATTGTTGCGTGGTCAGTTATCAGGTTTAAAGGACCAGTCTTGATGGAATGATGCCTTGCATAAATACATAACCATTAGTAAGTCAGTACATATGAACAGAGTATCGGAATTCGGAGCCGATCCAGCCGAAACCCAGTTCCTGGGCGGGACTAACCCAATTGGGCATGTCTGCAGGTGGGCGGATCCACGTGTTCCCCTGTCAGCCAAACATTCCAGCTGTGGCTGTTTGGTGTGTTAATTGCCATCAAATAATCAGTTGATGGCCTGTCAATGGAGTGAAATGATTGGCCTTGGCATCCCTTGGCATCCCTTGGCATCCCTTGGCTTATTCTAGGCTTACATTGAGAAATTGAGCAAGTGGGGAATCTGCACAAAGAGTCTGCACTATTCTCACGTACCGAGTTGCCCTACTTTGTCTCACTATTGCCATTCCGAGTGGATAATTTATCCTTGCACATCGCTTCCTTCGCTCAAGTCAATCCGAAAATCAGAGCTGCTCAGGAAGATCAGTAGAGATGATCTTCTGCAGTGACACCTGGATCTGCAGTACTCAAGCATCAACATCTCAACTTGTATTTCAGAGTCTCATAGACAAACTCATTGTATCATTACCCCTGGAATAGGCATCCAGTTACACAAACGGATTTGCAAGTCTCATTTCTGACGCCAAATACGCCAAGGATGTACCATGCGACATATAACCGTAAATGGGAAATTGCCTTCAATTTCCCCGACTTCCGCCAGTTGCATGAATTACCTTCGCTTCTATGTAGCTGTCGTGCTTCTTGGCGTGCTCATGTTCCCCCTCCCCTAATCTCCCCCTATATCCTGTCTGTTTCCTTTGTAGTTCTTTTGCTTTCTGTGTCTGTCTGTACTGAAGCCGAGTCATTGAGGGACCTGCCCCTTGTTTCAGGCATTATATCATTACTCGACATTTTGTGGGGTAGAATCTAGCATTCCTTGCTTGTCTTTTGGGTCGAAATTTTCGAATAACGGTCTTCGGATTTCTCGGCTGCTGTGTGCCTGCACTGTTTCTTGCCTCTTCTCCAATCGTCGCTCCTTACCTTTACTTAACTTCACGTTATAAAGAGCAGGACTCCTTAGAAATCTTTGCAACGAAGACCCTACAGTACTCTACCCTATCGGCGTTCTTAGTTGATCGTCGTTGAACCGTTGATCATCTCTTCTACTCAGCCCTGTACGATCCACCGTCGAGGTCTAGTATGCGAACCGAGCCATCATTCTGAGCTTCAGTCTTCATAACTCGATAATAAACCAGCGGAAATGTACCCCGGGGGCCTGGTTACCCTCGCTCTCTCAATATGCTCAACAGGTGTATTTGCCTTCCCTAGTCCACTAAAGGATATCGCCGAAAGAAGCATCGATACTAAGGATAGTGAGCCGGATATCTTATGGGAAAAGTACGGGCTTAACACGAGTGCGGAATACAAATACTTCCACGAACCCGGTAGAGATGATATCCTTGGTCATTACGATATTCGATTCTTCAACGGGACTGTTTCTGACGAGGAGAGGGCTGTAACCCTTACTCATATGACACGGGCATATCTTAATTTTTTCAACGAAAACGATCTCGAAACTTGGATCTCACATGGAACCCTATTAGGATGGTGGTGGAATGGAAAGGTAGTACACTTCACTTTCGTTTCATTCTTACGTCAGTTTCAGTTATGGCTAACAAACCTTCTATAGATCTTACCATGGGACTGGGACATCGACACCCAAGTTCTCGACACCACGCTAATCTACCTCGCCGACCACTACAACCACACGAGAGTCAAATACACCGGCGACGAAACCACCCTCGACCGCGAATTCCTGCTAGATGTTAATCCGTGGGCCCGACAGCGCGTCAGAGGACAAGGACACAATATCATCGATGCACGATGGATCGACATCAAAACAGGACTATACATCGATATCACGGGTCTTAGCAAATTAAACGTAAGCACGCCTGATGTATGGGAGTGCAAGAACGGACACAAGTATTCGACCGTGGATCTTTATCCTCTTCGTCGATCGATGTTTGAAGGCGTTCCTGCCAGTGTGCCATTTCAGTATGACGCTATCCTGATCGAGGAGTATAAGGATAAGGCTTTGGCGGCTACTAATTTTCATAAGTATGTTTTCCCTCAGTTGGCTCGGTTTTTATGTGACATATACTGACTGAATCGTGTAGTCATACTTGGTACCCAGATCTAAAAGAATGGGTCATGGACGACGAGGAAACAATTGCCTCGAGAGATAATCAAGATCCGAAAGATGATCGTCAGTATGAAAAGTGATGACACCCTTCGACCATAGCACATACCTTCCTCTGCATACTGTATTGCATTTAATGGTGCTCTGATGTTATTCTGAGCGTGAGCTTTCTCTTGTATATATACATGGCATGCCTATTACATTGGCGAAGCATTTGTGAGCATTCATTTCTTTCTATCTGACTATTTATGCATTATCGGCGTTATTGCTATTTCCTGTTGGCGCACTCACTTCTTTTCTTTACTTTTCTTTCTATCTACATATTCTATGCTATCTGTCATGTAAGCTAGTATGAACATAAGTACCATTTAGTAACTATTCATGAACTATATCATGTAACAAGATACTAAGGAAATACAGCATGTACATTCAGCAGTAAACCTGTCCGAGGACTGATACTTTGGACATAATTACCTAGGCGGGATTTTGTACACGATGATGACCGGTTCCAATAATTGGGCCTATAGGCCTCCTGGACTGTTCATGTCTGTTACTGACGAACAACCAAAGAGCGGGTGGACTTCCTTTTCACGTCTCAGGAATACCCGGAATCAAATAGCCTTATCGTAATACGAGACTACCGAGTCATTCATAGCCAAAAAGCCACTATTGTCGATCCAAATATCTCGTAAAACCTAATCGTTCAGTCTCAATCGCAATCTTCCCTCGATGTTTTCCCGCCAGTCTACACTCATACAACTCTTTAAATTCCTCCAATTTAAAGGTGCTACAAGTAACCGAACGAAGCCTATCCAAGTTCGCCTCGATAACCTGACAGTGGGCATCTCTCTGACAGACATTGTTTTTGGGTCTCTGGTTTATACAGCAATTTTATTTGGTGGGTATGGCGTCAGCGACACAGATATTTGCTCACCCGTAATGCTCATACCTAGAAGTTAGTTTCCACGATACACTAATAAAGGCCATATCATTAAGTTATTTATATAAATTGGCGATATGTACGTAATATTGCCTAATGGAAAAGTACCAGTAAGGTTGCAAGTAAGCTCCAATATGCTAGTTTTAAAGCAAGGATGATTCTTGTTAAAATGTAGAGTGAGTGCCCCAAATTAAGTAATAGCCCTAACCGCCCGACATGGCACCTGCTAAGAGAATTTGGGCTTTCCGGTTGACTTTTGAGATGGTCTTGATTTTCTTGATGGTAAGTATAAACCTAAACCAGCAAGGAGGGTGGTTAATGAGAAGACGCGAGTTTGGATGGTGTTTTATTTCAAATCCGGATTTGCCATTTAGGGTTAAGGGAGGCCCGGGTTTACCCATTATCGGTCGGATTATCCTCATACCCCGGAGCTGCTGGGTTGGCATACCGATTATACAGTTAGCCCTAAATTTATAATAGACATGTTGGAGCGTGAGATTTTGATCTTTTTGAATGGCATAAGGCATTGTACTTATTAAAGTACAAAATGATGTCAGTCCATCTGCGAACGGATGCGGAGGATCTTATCTGTTAACTTAGTTATCTCCGGCTGACAAAGCATAATCGCCGTGGAATGCCATCGAACAACTGTCGGAGTATATCAACCAGACCATACCTTCCTCCTCGCCTTTCCTACCTCCATCAATCTCTTTAATACGACTGTTATCACCATCACACGGCATATCACAGAGCCACATACTCCCAAACAACCGAAACAAGAGCCAAAAGCCATGGACGACCCACCTTCAACCACCATGGCTCTGACCATCCACCACCACGGAACACCATACCCTCTAACCCTCCCGA
>MVGC01000213.1:0-38749 GCA_003589665.1 Aspergillus sclerotialis | reverse complement strand
TGAGGGATTGCGATTGGGATTTTGAAGAGGATGTTATGGTCATTTTTGCGGTTGGGATGGAGGAGGAGGTGGTGTTGAATGAAGAGGGGTTACATGGAGATGAGATGGATTAAGCTAAAGTGCTAATGCGGAGTCTCCGGATTTACTCTTCTGACTCATCAACAATTAAATCAATTATGCTATAACTAATTGAAAAAAATGATCATGCCTTTCGTAACTTTTCCAAACGCCTCTGGCTAATATACATTTACTTCTGGTTCTCGGGACGGAGAGAGCTGCAAACGTTAGCTGCATTCATTACATTGACGGAGTGAAACTTACCGAACGGCCTTGCCAGCACGCCAGATCTCAAGATCCCGAATGTCCTGCATCTCCTTCTCATACTTCTGTCGGTAGTCGGGCTGCGAGTTGTAGTCGAGAGCGCGCTGGGTCTCCTTGCCAGCCGCAACGCTGTCGTACAGCTCATTGAACAATGGCTTCAGGTTGTCCCGGAAGCGGGAGGACCAGTCGATGGCACCACGACGGGCAGTGGTGGAGCAAGCAGCATACATCCAGTCCATACCATTGGCACCGATAAGGGGGTACAGAGACTGGGTGGCCTCCTCGACGGTCTCGTTGAAGGCCTCAGAGGGGGTGTGGCCGCGCTCACGGAGAACCTCATACTGAGCAAGGAACATGCCGTGGATACCGCCCATCAGGCAGCCACGCTCACCGTACAGGTCAGAGTAGACCTCCTTCTCGAAGGTGGTCTCGTAGAGGTAACCAGATCCCACAGCGACACCCATGGCGATGGCCCGCTCCTTGGCCTTACCGGTGACATCCTGGTAGACAGCAATGGAGGAGTTGATACCACGGCCCTCACGGAAGAGAGAGCGGACGGTACGGCCGGAGCCCTTGGGGGCGACGAGAATGACATCAACATCCTTGGGGACGTCGACGTTGGTCAGGTTCTTGAAAACGGGGGAGAATCCGTGGGAGAAGTAAAGGGTCTTGCCCTTGGTGATCATAGGGCGAAGAGTGGGCCAGGTCTCACTCTGAGCGGCATCGGAGAGAAGGTTCATAATAACAGTACCCTTCTCGACAGCGGTGTTGACGTCAAACAGGTTCTTGCCGGGGATCCAGCCGTCCTGGACAGCCTCCTTCCAGGAAGCGCCATCCTTGCGAACACCAACAATGACATTGAGACCCTGGTCACGCAGGTTGAGACCCTGGCCGTGACCCTGGGAGCCGTAGCCGATCAGTGCCAGGGTGTCGTTCTTGAAGTACTCCTGGAGCTTCGCACGAGGCCAATCGTCGCGCTCGTAGACGGTCTCCTTAGAGTCGGCAAAGGCCATGGTCTTTACTCCACGGACCGGAGCATTGACGGCCATACGAGGGACGGCGGCTCTAGCGGCCTTCGCCAGAGCAGGTCGGGGAAGGGCAGTGGAGACCACGGGGCGAGGAGCGGCCACGCGGGCCATACGAAGGGCACGGGGGAGACCACGAGAAGCCATTGTGGGATTGGGAATTGAAGAATGCGGAGAGGAGAGGAGATTGGGCAGACGAAGAGGATTGAGAGGGAAAAATGTCAAGAAAGAGGGAAAACGATGAGTTTATAACCTTGGAAGACTCACGGTGTGGATGGGGTCCACGTGATACCGGAGTTGGACCTGGTCTCCCCGGCCGATGTCGGCATAGTAACCGGCTGTTTTTCGGGAATCGAATGCAGCTAACCCTAGAAATTTCCTGTCAAGGATAACTGAAGTTGCCAATTGACACTTCATATTCCCGAAATAGTATGGAAAGCTGCCGCCAACCACGAGTTGCTACTTGAGGTTCCGTTAGAGATTCATTACAGGTACCTAGTAGTGACTCAATATCTCCCTCCATATCCAATTACAGAACCTTTCAGGTTGACTGGACATAAGCTTCTTGTTTACACTTAATATACTCTTTCTATTCGTCTAATAAAAAATGAGACGTTTTCTCCAGCGGCCTTTCATCATGTTATTTATGCAGTTAGCTGAAATTGAAATATACCTATATATATATGGAAAGAGTGAGTGGGACTATTTCAAGCGATACTAGGGGTCCGACCCCAGGCGCCCAAGAGTCACTGTTATTATGCCGAGATGTTGCCATACAAGTAATTTCTGTTGGTTCCTCTACTATCAAATACACATTAAACAGTGAATCCAAATAGGTCTAGAATTTGGCGTACATATATTAAATTGATGCCTGGTTTTGGAGGTTGGTGCCTGACTATTGGATCGCCGCCTCCTCGCTTTCTTGCTTCCTCCTACTACATAGTTACTGCTTGCACCTTTGTTCATTGTTATCTCGAATTACCTAGACCACTAGCCCTCGTGACCTTGTGCCACAAATGTCTGAAAACCCACTGGACTTGCTTTGAAGCTCCCTTAGGCTACAACCGAACATCAATTGATAAATAATCCCTAGTTAATTCACTCCATCAAAAGACACTCCGCCAAAAGCGTTTTTTGGTATTATTTGCATTGGATTAGATGCTCTTTTTCGGCGATGTCCTGGGCGCTGAACTTACTCACTTTCCTGTAGCGTCTCTAAATACTTCCCGACCTATTCGTATTATCTCAGACATATTATACCTCGTCTAAAGCCCAAGCTCCTCCAGAAACATCTCCGTAATGGACAAGTCAGTGGCCAAAAGGAAGACTGAAACTGAAACGGCCCAACAGTTCGGCCTACCCCTTCCTACGCTTGACGGATGCCATTTTTGCCCTGCCTCCAAGTCAATGGTCAAATTCCAAACATACTCTGAGAACCAGGAAATTCTTGCACAAGGACGGTCTGAGCCTAGCTGTTGAAAACAGGTGCTAATATACAGTTTACATGACTATGAATGGTGGATAAAGGTGATATTTGTTGGCACAGTTCCATGCGCCCAACGCCCCAGAAAAAGAGTCTATCAAAACGAGAACGACGAGAAGAATACCAAGGTTTTGTCAAGCTGATACAATATAACTATATTCCGCTTCTTGGCGGGCCTGTGACTGAAGTGGTTTTGGAAATAGTACCAGAAACAGTCGTTTCGATCCAAATCAAGCATGAAGGGACAAGTGAAGTTAATCGGAAGACTGCGATGGAATGATACTTTGGCAATTGGGAAGCTCTTGTCAGAGATTGCTGCACATGTAGAAGACAGCCCCTGAAGGTCCTCGGATTCGTATGACTTTGCCAGAAGCAATTGCCCAGTCGGAACCGCGGGTGTGCAATTGATTATGGTTTTAATGATGCGTATAGCAGATACATGCTCATCCCAATACCCTGAGATCATGAATTTGCAAACCAGAAGGGTGCATGAGGAGAAGGACAAGCTTCTTCATATAATAGCTTGTATGCCAGTTAGGTACTTATGGAGATGCTCCCCTAACTTGGGTTCAACTTGGGCGGCCCGGGTTCCCGATCCGAACCACGGCTCGTTCGACTCTCTGATGTCCACAGCGACCGCTGACTTGACTGTTGACGCCAGGGAAAAGAAGAATAAAGAAACGTTCAAAACCTGTTTGGCCTTTACCATGGGTATCGTGAAAATAAACTGTTGGATTCTTCTTTAAGATAACATTAAAAAAAGATGTGAAAAGTCTTGAAGAGTGGGATCAATCACGGACCTCTTCATGACCACATATTCTATGAGTGAAGCATTCTGCTATTGAACCATAGAGGCCATTGTTAAGTCACCTTTACGATGCTCATACTAAGAAAGAGTAGGGCTACAGGATGATGACGCTATTCTGAAAGAGGAAAGGCTAACCAGAAATGGGAATTGGTAATTGAACAAAATCACATGATCCGCTGATCGATGCGGAGCTAACCTAAACTAACTTTAGGGGAGCTTAGCACAGTCATCTCTCCCCACAGATCTCGATCGCCTTTCCTTTCTTTCTCCTGTCATGCTCTGACAATGGAACTTCCTGACCTCGAGGCCTTGCCCATCCCTCGGACCCAAAAAGCCCTTGTGCTTTTGGACTTTCAAAATGACTTCGTTCGCCCCTCTGGTGCTCTCTATGTCAAGAACACCGCCGACTTTCTCGACACTCTCCCTCAGCTAGCCCACGCCTTTCGTCGTGTTGGTCATGTCTTTTGGGTACAAACTCTTTACAGTTCTCGACGTCCCACCGTTGATCCAGATGGAGAGCCACTCATCGTATTGTCTGGAGCCGATGACGAGGAGAGGAGGAGTCGGTTACCTCCAGACCAACTTCTAGACGACAACACGAGAGTCGATGATGAAGCGTTTTTATCGACCGACTCCCCAAAATGCTGCATCCCGAATACTCCTGGTGCCCAGTTTCCGGCGCCGATCTTGGCGGCCATTGACAAGGATTGCGACATCCTGGTGCAGAAACATGACTACTCCGCATTGGATGATGAGCTCATCTCTAATTTCAGAGCACGCCTTATAACAGAGATTTATCTATGTGGATCTTTATGTAATGTCTCTGTATACGCAACTGCCCTCAGTGCTGCCAGTCAGGCCATCTCTGTTCACATGATTGAGGACTGTATGGGATACATAGATACTAACCGGTACCATGAGGCGATGCGAAAAATGGCAGACGAACTCGGAGTAGATGGTATTACTCCAGCCGAACTTATGGAAGAAATTGACTGGCAGGAAACAGATGAAATTGCGGAGGATGGCGGACCTCGACCGTTGCAGTCGGCAAATCCTTCTGGCATTGAACAAGTCTTGGATGAGCTGGATGTCAGAATGAGCCACGATCGCAATGGTGAGCATACGAGAAGTGTTGGTAGGCGTCGGCATGGTGAGAACAGCGTCTCGCTGGCCAATGCAGCTCCCGGTCAAAATGCAGATGGTGAGGAATTGACTGGGGCGATGCGTAGTCGTCACGAGTCAGGGTCAGCTCGGAGAGCGACCAATAGCCAACTAGAGAATAATGCGAGCACAAGAGCGTATCGTGCAACACGAAATGTTCCTCGGGTAAGGAGGCGTGATGTCCAGGAATACGGCAACACGCAGGCAGATCCGCGGGCCCCTGAAAAGGAAGATAGATTCGACGGGAATACTGCGATCCGGAATTCATGCGAAGCAGCGTTAGCCAGGCAAGCGGCTAGGAGTTTACGAGGGAATCAGAACGCAGGTCCGTCTGATGCAGGACGAAATAACACAAGATCTGGGCAACGGGATAACCGACGGAAAGGCAAGTCGGGGCCTAGACAGGACCTTCGTCCTGGCGACATGATTGGTGAAGGGGACTCGCGCATCATTTATGACTTAGATCTTCCCACTGATGCTTTTGAAAAGATTCGTGATGAAGTCTCCTGGCAGAAAATGTACCATATGTCTGGCAAAGTTCCCAGACTCGTTGCGGTCCAGGGTCGGCCACTAGAAGATGGTTCGATTCCTATTTATCGGCATCCTGCAGATGAGTCACCGGTATTCCATCCATATACTTCGACAGTGGACCAGATTCGTGTCATCGTCGAACGCATCTTAGGACACCCCCTCAACCATGTTCTTATTCAACTCTATCGGGACGGACAGGACCGCATCTCAGAGCATGCGGATAAAACGCTTGATATTGTTCGTGGTTCTTATATCTGCAACGTCAGCCTAGGCTCCCAGCGCGTCATGGTTCTACGCACTAAATCCCAAGGGTCTGATGAGGATGATTCCAGTCGTGTGATGCAGCGTATACCAATGCCACACGAGTCACTTTTTATCCTGGGCGAAAAGACAAACATGCGATGGTTACATGGAATTCGCGCGGACAAACGTCCTATTTCCGAGAGGTCGAGAGAAGATATGGCATATGGTGGCCAGCGTATCTCGCTTACTTTCCGACATATTGGAACCTTCCTGGACCCTAACGGAACCACGATCTGGGGTCAAGGTGCTATATCTAAAACCCAGGATCAGGCCGGCATCGTCATCCACGGCGACCCAGCCAGAACTGAGGAAATGATCCGCGCGTTTGGCCAGGAGAACCGTTCCACAGAGTTTGATTGGGATGGCGTTTACGGCGCTGGTTTTGATGTAGTCAACTTCGTGACTACGGAGACAGCCCAGTTGATTCTCAGCGGCGATCCCGTGTCTGATCTCCGCGTACGCTTGTGTCTGAACGAGAGTGGCCACCGTTACGAAGCCACAGCTGGCGACGAAGGATACGCAGGCAACGAGACTCGACACCCTGTGTATATAGGAGCAGAAGGAACAAAAGTCACTGGTGTTGTGAACATCCTCAACTATCTCGCGCAACAACCTCGAGGAACGAGGGGACCAGGAGCAGACTTGCTCCAAGGTGGAGAATCATTACCCCAAATCGAAGAACTCCTGACCAGGTGGCGAGAATCTCAAAACAATGACAGCGCCGGCGAATTCGAACCTCTAACCGAGTGGGAATCAGCCTTAAACGGACGGCAGTACTTAGGTGGCTCGGTCTTCGGAATCGATGATTGCTCTCTCTGGCCTGTGCTTAGGGACATCGTGCAGAAGAAGGGACCGTTGCCGAACAGGATCTATCCAAATCTTCACAATTATTATCAGCGTGTGGAGAATCGGGGAAACGTGAAGATTTCACTGGATGAGGCGGCGCGGTTTATGGTTTGATGAAATCAATTGATTTGATAGCGAATTGGATTGTGCACTTGATTTTTTGTTATTTTTTGCAGTTCGTTTTAATTAAAATACCCACAATATATAAGGCTTTACTACTGATGATATCTACAAGGACCATTCGCCGTCCGTTTTGTCCCAAGACGAATGTCGTTTGAGTATAGGTACTAATATCAGGCCGCTGTGGTTTAGCCATACATGGTGCCTCCTCGCTATATGGTTACCATCTATTGAGATTTATCCATGAAATCGATCAATCCCTCTGATTAATCTAGTCCAACGATGATGAGGCCCACGTTAAGGATACATGATTATGATGCTAGTCTTGTCGCTTTGTGCTTTGAATAATGTATGAAGCCCTCCAGCCATAAATAGACGCTATCAGCTGCGGTAAACCGAAGACTGATCTATATAGGAGACTCATTATTTCTTCCATTTGATTGACCCAATTACCTACAAACAATCACCACCA
This sequence comes from Aspergillus sclerotialis, assembly GCA_003589665.1. Taxonomy (NCBI): domain Eukaryota; kingdom Fungi; phylum Ascomycota; class Eurotiomycetes; order Eurotiales; family Aspergillaceae; genus Aspergillus; species Aspergillus sclerotialis. The sequence continues at coordinate 31,679 of MVGC01000213.1, read as the reverse complement.
ACATCCTTCCCGCTCACCAGCCCTGCCAACTCAGCACCCCCACAAACCAACCCCTTGACAAACGCCCCCGCCACAACTTCCGCCCCCTCAGGACTAGTATGAGTATGATCGAACGGGAAAAACGCATCCACAGCATCTTTTCCAAGCTCTTTAAAAACATCCGCCACATAAGCCCCATGATCCACATAATCCACCCCTACAGCCTCCGCAGCCAACTGCGCATACCCCACAAAGCGCGACGGGGTATACTCGAACTCCCCAGTCTCCCACGGATTATTCGGCGTCTGGCTAGATATCACTACCTTTGCTCCTTTCTCTAGGAACATCCTCGATGCATTTTCCAAGTACGCAGGGAAGGTAAGGACAGTTTCTGGTTCGCCATCGTAGACCGTCGAGCAGGTTTCGCTTCCTGTTCCGGGACAGTCTGTGCGGCCGTTGTCCGTTGGGGTCAGGGAGCCACCATCATTATGGCCGAATTCGATAACCACGTAGTCTCCGGATTCTAGGGCGGAGGCGATGGATGCGAAGCGGTTCTCGCGCGTGTATGAGCGTGCGCTCCGCCCGCCGATTGCGACATTCTTTATTGTTATGTTGGTGTTGGGATTGGGAGTTATGTAGTCGGCCCAGCCTGGGTTGGGAGGTTGTTAGCAAGTGTGGAGGATTTGGAGTAGGCTAGATTAGGGCTTATAGATCACCTGCTGTGCCGCTTCCGGTTCCGCCAGGTGCCATGGTGGAATCTCCGGCAAAGTAGATGGTCGTTGCGAGGGTGGTAGTGGAGAGAATAGGGAGGGTCCAAAGTGATGTCTTCATTTTGACAGTTTCATATGATTCAAGTATGTATGTGTCGACGATGGTATCGGCTTGCCAGGTGTGCTTCCGCTATATTCTTGCCCCTGTAATCGTACCGTGGGAGTTATATAGATAGATGGTAGTCGGGATATCATCTCCCGAACTTGACACGGAGGTACTAAGTCTGGAAATTAATGGGCATATAGACTGGATGTGGGGGACGGTGATGATCCATGTTGTTTCTCCGCGTTGCATGCAGGTTGGTTTCATCTGGAGAACTATTTTTCCACCTGTGAATTCTGACTTTGGTGTAGGCCCTGGTAGTTGGTACGCTGATGTAGAAGATGTCTACTTGGGCGTAGTTGACGGACTTTGTTCTCTGCCACATAGTAACAAGATGTAGATGACTGTAGTAAGTCCTAGCGATGTCTCTGTTTCATATTCCCGGTTGAATAATTTTATATAGCATGGATTCTTAAACAGGTAGATATACAATCGTTAAGCAATAATTTCTCACAGCTTCTCAAAAGTAGGAGTCCGCTTCTGAATCCCCGACAGCAACGCAGCTGTTAGATCCTTGGTCTGAAGAGCAGCACTATTCCAAACAGCCGTATATCTCAGCCCTATAATACTCATTAGCACAAAGGTCCTTAAACCCGACCAGACAGACAAAAACAAAAACAAAACAAACATACCATCTTCAACAGAATGATCCCTCGAATAATTTAACAACTCCTTAGTCCCCTGCACGGCAACCGGACTCTTACTTGCCATCAAAGCCGCCATCTCCAACGCAGCATCAATAGCCTTAGCCCTAGATTCATAAACCGCATTAACAAACCCAACACGTAGTGCCTCCTCAGCCCCAAAAATTCTAGCAGTCATAGCAACCTCCTTCACCCACCCGAAACTCCCCACAATCTTCGGCAGCCGGCTCAGGGTACCAATATCAGCCGCAAGGCCAATATCAACTTCTTTCACCGCAAACTTAACGTCGCGAGCACATACCCGGACATCAGCTGCACTGGAAAGGTCAATACCCAAGCCAAGGGAGAAACCATGCATAGCGACAATGACAGGTTTCTCGCATCGCTCAACGGCAGTAATGCAGTCCTGGAATGAGGCAATGTGTCGACGGAATTGGGTAGCTTTGCGAGCAGAGTCGGCGTCTGACTCTCCAGTGAGGAAGCCTTCAGAGGCGGCTTTGACGTCTAGACCTGCTGTGAAGGCTTTCTCGCCTGCGCCGCTGAGGACGATGGCGCGGACGGATGGGTCGTGTGAGAGTTGGTTGAATAGTTGGCCGAGTTCAATCCACATACTGTTCCATTGTCAGATATTTTGTTTGTAGACTGGGTTATAGGGTGGTTTGGCCTACGCTTCGAAGAAGGCGTTCATCTTGTCCGCTCGGTTGATCTCCACGTGCGCGACATATTGTTGCGACGCGGGGAAGCGGACTGTGAAGTATTTGGTATTGTAGTTGTTTTCTGCTGACATGATTTACCAGGTTAGAGCTTCGTGAATCTGGGTAGTTGTATGTATGTAGCTCTGAAGATGTGGTTGGTGGAGATGTAAGGTGAGAGGTAATGCGATGCTACCGAACCTCGGTACAAGTAAAGTGGGTGACAGATGAGGTAGTGGACTAAACGGTTGTCTACCACTAATCAAATAAAGCTATTACAATAAAAACAACGCATGAATATTCAAATGACGAATATTATATTGGACCGGGAGATATTATGTATCGTACAATCAACTGCGACTGGAGATACCTTCAAGTAGTTTCACGTACTCGGTCATATTCCAGACCGTCTATAAATACCCCCAGGACTAGCTATAAAGTCATGACCATGTGGCTATCACCCTTATGACTGATGCTGCAGAAGCAAACTGTGGTCATCCCAGCGACCGTGAGGTGCGAATCTCAATCCAGGTCGTCTCTGAACACTATGGCTCCCCAAGCAGGCTGGTATCCCGTGCGGTATATGTATATGGGCAGAGCCACTATGGTCCAGTACACGATATTTTCCCAATTCCGACCCTCTGTATCCTCATAGCTCATAACAGCATCACATTCGTAACAATCGAGGCAATCAGTTCGTTGTTTCGGAAACGAGATCAAGACGAACGAGTCGTACAATAACCATGTCGATAAATCCAAACCTACACGAGTCTTTACTCAGACTCCGACTCATCAGGCTGCATAACCTTCTCGTCAAGTTCCTATCCCATCAAGACCGTCAGTCCGCAGATCCAAACTCATCTCTCCGCGCACAAGGGATAGACATACCTTCCCAAGCCTTGCTTTCAAATTCTGCACCTGACTCTCTTTGATAACAAGATGACGGTCATCATCTAGGTCCTCGACTACGTAGTCATGACGCTCTTCATCGTATTTGAGAATAATGGCTTTGACAGATGGATCGCATTCGATGAGGACGCCTGTGTTTGGAGAGTCAAGAGTCTGTTAGTCGGAAATGGTGGCGTGTTCTGTTGGTTTCATTTACCTCTCACAGCTCGCGGCATTTTGGGAAGATTGTGAAGCCAAATAAAGCGAATGATGGAAGAAAGATAAGCAGACGTTGACAAATGGTTGCGGTCAGGCAATCAGGCGTAAATAATGCCTGAGGCTGAATAGATTACTAATCAGATTGTAACTATGAACCCCATGAGAAGGAAAAGGAAAGCACTGCCATTGCATGTGCATTAAAGGAAGGTACGGATTTGTAAAAGGAATGTACGTTATATATCCCTAAGGGTGGCTGTCTTCTTCAATAGTAATCTCCATTGCTGCTTCTTCAGTAGCAGCTGTTGTGAAATCCGACCGAACTACTAGGTAGGTAGTACCTCGCTATGCTCTAAACAATGCCTTGCAAGACGGTTTTTATTGACACCTACAGACATTAGACAGAGCTGGAGATGCAAACGTACTTTTTATGGATTAATATACAGTATACACCACGTATGACAGAATCCCATTCTAGATATCCCCCGTTTCTTCGAAGATCTCCTGCCTCTCCTTCCCCTTTGGTGGATTCTTCCCAGTGCCAGCCTGAACAATCGTCGTCGCAAGCGTCAGAGCCCCAGCAGCCAAAAACAATCTCTGAACCGCTTTCTCATAACTATTCACGGCAACCTCCCTCTCTGCGCCAGTCAAGTTCATGACCAAGGCCGGACTCCCAATCAGTTTCCGGATCAATTCCTCCTTCCCAGTCAAGCCGTGCCTCGAGAATCCCCTCTCCAAAGCTCCCTTCAACTCTCGTGAGAATAACCCTCCGCCAGCAGCTGAACCGAAGCTTCCAGCAAAGCCGCGTGACATAGCTACCAAGGACGTAACAATGTAATGTACGTGGGAGCTTGTGAGATGCAGGAGGTGGGATAGGGTGTAGTTCATTAGAGCTCCTGCAAAAAGGCCGTTTAGGAAAGTGGCACAGATGTAGGCTGCTGTTGGTGAAGATGTGGTGGATAGGAATGAAAGGGCGAAGCTTGATAGGGAAAAGAGGACGAAGATTAAGAGACAGGAGCTGCAATGTAATTAGCGGAACGACGTATCAGGTAGAGCCAATAGAAGTTATGACTCACAAATAGTAGCTACTAGCCTGTCGAATATGTATCCATCCTACAAGCAGGCCGCCAAGCCCGAAGCCAACATTGGTAGGAACAAGGATTAACCCAGCAGAAGCCGGCCCCCAGCCACGAACGGCCATTGTATAGACTGGCGTAAAGAAGAGGACTCCCCATCGACTCATCATTAACCCTAATCCTGCGAGGCAGGTGAATAAAACGCTGCGTAGTCTTAGAACAGAAATCGGTATAATAGGTTCAGCTGTGAATTTGGATTCGACAACTAGGAACCCAGAAAATGCGATAAATGATAGGATGATTGGGGTAATTGGGACATCTGGTGAAGCCAAACTAAAGAGAAGTAAAACCACGGATAGTGCCTAATGTAGTTAGCGAGAATTGATAAATAGACGGTCATTCTTACGAGGGTCAAGGCTCCGGCATAGTCAACCCTAGCGAGCTTCCGTAGTAATGACCGGGCTCCTTCGCGAGCAGATTCATCACGTGCATAAGCAGGAATAGCAAAGAACAGCAATGGACCAAGAACCAATGTCATTGGAGCTTGAATCCAAAATATAATTCGCTGAGAACTGTATCAGTAAGATTCCACAGAAGGCCGAATAGACATACCCATCCAAAATTAGGAGCTAACAACCCGGCTAAAACAGCGCCAGAAGAAATACCGGTCGTCATACCAGCATTGATGAATCCAAACAAAAGGCCCCGACGCTTTTTGCTCGCCAAGTCCAACGCCAGAATGATGGTGGTGCTCATCAAGCCACCACTGCCGCAGCCGGAGACCGTTCGGCCAAGAAGGAAGACTGTTAAGTTCTGCGCTGCCGCGGTAATAAAGAGACCAATTGAAAGCAAGGTACTCGAAAATATAATATATTTGCGGGCCGTGAAGATCTGGGAGAGACGGCCTGCCAGAGGCGTGATACTGGACATTGCGATCTTGACAGGAACGGGTTAGTATCCCGTGAGAATCCAGCCGGGAAGGGAATATACCAGGTAGGCTGAAGTAAACCAAGTTGCTTCTGCAAAGGCATCTAAATCAGCTGCAATATCTGATTGCGCCGTGGTCATCATTGACATATTTGTAGCTGGAATTGTTAGCCAATTAGTCCGCACAACAGGTAGTTGCCACAACCTTGAGTAAACAGAAGGAGACCCATCACAACAGCTATTGCCATCCCTCTTGCGGATGAAACAGAGGATTCCTCTTCATCCTGGCTAGCTTGATTTTCTATGAGAGGCGTTTCCTCGGATGGAGGTTCCCGGAGCTGGTTGTGAGCCATTGTGTAAATTTTCGTCAACACGTGCGTGGGAATTAATCCGGAAACCCTCTTCTACAATCCATTGAAGCGAGAAAAGGGTAATAGCAAAAGGAAACTGATGCGGATGTTGACGGATTGAATTTATAATCAAAACCGGGGTCAAAACAAGTTGAGATCATGGACCCGTCAAGGCTGGCCCTAACCGTTTGTGGAATAGTACTCCATTCCCAGTCGCGTCGGCCCGACTTTTCAATTCCTTCCACAAAAGGATGGTATGAGGGGCATAATCCATTTAATCATAGTCGAAGTGACTTTTATAAATGAGTGCTGAACATAGAATCAGTGTCTAATAGGTGGAGACACAGCGGCTTATTAGGGATGTAAAAGCCTCGAAAACAGCTCTAGAATCATTTGGCTGACGAGCAAATTCAATCTGATGGCGCAGATCAAATAGGTGCCAGTTAGCTATCTAACGGACTCATTCCTAGTCGAGAGAAAATAGCAGGTCTTCAGATATTGTAATACTGTGTGCAATGGGATTTAGTGAAGCCATCCCGTATATTTGCAACCAAAAACCTGCGTAGAGCCGAGATGTACTACGCCATGGTGATGGACGATATCCTTTGCATACGGCAGTTGGAATAGACAAACAAAGGACATGCTAAAATAAGCCCCGTCGATAAAGTTCGCTGAGACAGGACGCTGGAAATATTTTTTGGGTGTGGTAGACCAAGGACGGGAATGCAGCCACAAAATATAACAGAAGATGAGCGATAATGTTAAGGAAATGCGAAGTAAACCGAGTCGTGATTGTAGTAGTGATTAAGAATGCAAGTCTCACATGGAGAGATGCATCGACCAGGTGATCGACTGTCGTGACACTTCTGCGGAAGGTGGCGCCTTTCTCATATCAGGACTATAAAAGCCTCACCATTCACGTCAAAATTCCCAGAGTAATGAAGTCCTCAGTTTTTCATTAAATTACACTCAAATGAAGTTGACGAATATCCTGGTCCTCCCATTCTTCTCCTGGACAGTGGTTGGGACAGAAGAATCCCAATTCGCCGGTTGGTAATTTCTCGATGTACCGGACCCTGCTAATGAAATAGTCGTCAAGCTAATCTCGCAATCCACTTCCACTCCCCCGACCCAACCACGGCTTCTGTCAGCGGCGGGAGATCAACGTATGTATAGCTTCCAGACACCCATGAAGCTTACTGATAACGAATAGAATGCTATCAGTGCAGTCCGCCTTGTTCCGCGGCTTACTGCTGTGAGGGGCGGTATCCGCAGTGCTGTACCGACGGACGCTATTGTTATTGTTGCTCCGCGGGTTAATTCAAGGTGCCGTGTTTGAGACAAGGAAGAGGAATTTGAAATTATTCATGATTCTCATATCTGGGTACCGTGGTGATTGCATTTAGTTGAATGGTGTAGTCTAGCGACTAGTTGTGGCATAGGGAAACAATGTCCTCTGGAACAAATGGCTTTAGAATATCTATCAATTCCGACAACGAGACCCAGTCGAGGGTGCCATGAACGGTTTCAACAGCATGGCCACTGTATAACACTCGAGCATACAACTTGATGTCCGATGTTTTCCTGGATAGAAATCAACATTTCGTCCTAAAACACTGCTTGAGTTACGCCTACCAAATCTCAAATGCAACATTGGACCCCATTCCAGGCCATCGCAGCGCCTTGATTCCCAACGCTCCTAGGATTGGGCCTATATCGCCGTCGTGGATAAAATTGTGACTGTACAGCAACGGAGACTGGCCTTGCTCGATTGCTTCCAGCCGTCTAATGATCTCACCAATGAACAGCCCCTCGACTAGCTGGATGTACCGTTTAGCATTCTCATTACGACGCCACCAGTAATTATATTCCCAGTCGCCCGCACGGAAGATTTCATAAGCTTCATCAAGTGTGACACAACTAGACTCATCTGAGCGAGAGCATGGCAGTTCATACCCATTGCACAATCGAGCCTGGAAGTTATCTGCAAAGTGATCTGCGGTGGACATCCAGCTGGTAGTGTTTGCATCGAACAGAGTTGCTAGCCGGTTACGCAGTTTCTGTGACACAGCTAAGTGTTCGTTCCACTCATCAGTTGACTGAATGTCGGATAATAGCTTGCTCCGAGCTGGACAGGGAAATCCCTGGTCTACGCTGTCAATAGAGGACGCCTGTTGATGCAACGGCAGTGAGCCTGATAGTCGGGCCAGATTCCCCGGAGAACACCACCCGCCGTACCCTGGGTCAAGGCCGAGGAACTGGATCGGAACCATACTTTCTCGTGGTCAGGCGTGGAAGGGATGAGGTGTAACTTCTCTCCATATATGGACCACAGATCACGGCCATGCTGATAACCATCTAAGAGCCCTCCAATGGTGAGCTGGGGGTATTGACAAGAGCCATTCACGTAACTCGTAATGAATGGGTTGGTAGGATCTGTGTAGGATTGGGCGTAGACAGGGAGAGAAAATAAGGAGCCGTCAAATGCAGCTGCGTACAGATAGGGTTGAACGTTGTCGCACTGATATTGTTCGTTCTGATAGGGTTTGGTAACTAGCTCTGCTATGGGGCAGGGTTGCTTACTTCGCCGCTCGGAAGAATGTTGTATGGAGTCCGTCTTTGATGACGTTGGAGGTATTCGAGATAGACTAGATCCGCTTGTACGCTTTGATCAGCTACTGGCGATGGAAGCGAATATATGTCTGTATTCGGATGTGGCATGGAGCAATAGTCGTAAACGCCGTCTTTGGATGGATGGCTGGCCTGGGTAGGTGGGGCAGAGTAGATGCCACCATAAGATCCTAGGGAGACATTGGAAATGAAGGACGAAGAATTGAGAGGAGGATAAAAGGTCCCAATAGATGTGAGACCTGCGGAGAGGGGAAACATGATGACAGTAGGACACAATTGAGAGATGAACTTGGTTGCCCCTTTTGCTGTCTTGCTGTGAGTATACAAAGATGATTAGTTAATCCATGAACATAAAATGCATAGCTTATTAACTATGCAAATTTAAGCTTATCTTATGAGACGGAAGACTTCCGAACATCATCATTCCGAGTTCCGAAATTCCGTAAGTTCTCCGCATGGGTTTCGGCAGGACCTTCCTATCTTGTGGGTCTTGGCATTTACCCCAGGATGTCCTTGTATCATCCATCATCTGATTGATCCTACCAGTTATTATAAGTTTAAACACTCCCCTCGTTCTCCTCTTCCACGTTCTTTCTCTCCTTGATCATAGTCCTCTCTGATTTCACCAGTAACCATGCCAGCCCATCCCCTCTCCATCCTCACCGAGGAGGAAACCAACATTGCCCGCGATGCCGTCATTGCTGCACATCCCGACACTGTCATTGACTTCCGCCAGATTTTCCTGAATGAACCTCCAAAGTCTCAATTGCGAGAATTCCTTGCCCTTGAACACTCCGGTCGCTTAAGCCCTACATCCCCTCGCCCCGCTCGTTTGGCCTTGTGTCAGTACGATGTCATCGGCGCTGATCGTATCCCATCGTTCCACGAGGCTCTAGTTGATGTGGCGTTGGGAAAACGTGTTAAGCATCAGGTAGTGGGAAAGGAACACCATGCCAGCTTGACTACGTATGACAATTTTCCTATGGTTACGGGTGTATAAACTAACAAGAGTAGGAGCGAGTTCGATGTCCTACTCAAACAGTGTTTTGCGTCCCCTTTGTTCCAGCAAGCGCTGTCTGACCTTAAACTCCCTGAAGGCTTCGAGGTTGTCATTGAACCTTGGCCGTACGGTGGATTGGATGCAGCGGATGAGAATCGGCGTTATTTCCAGGGTCTCTGCTTTGCCCAGGACAAGCGTTCAGGCAACCCGGATGCCAACTTCTACTCTTACCCATTGCCCTTGATCCCGGTGATGGATGCCCACACCCAGAAGATTATTCGTGTCGACAGACCCGCGACCGGAGGAAAAGGGGATGGCCTGACAGCTCAGACTTTCAACCGCGATATCATTGGACACTGCACATCCTCCGACTACATCCCAGAACTTCTACCTGAAGGTACCAGAAAGGATCTGAAACCTCTAGATGTTGTACAACCGGAGGGACCATCATTCCGTGTAACTAATGACTCTCTGGTGGAGTGGCAGAAATGGCGGTTCCGCGTTGGTTTCAACCCCCGCGAAGGTGCGACGATCCATGATGTCTGGTACGATGGGAGGAGTGTCATGCACCGGCTGAGTATAAGCGAGATGGTAAGTAGACCTGTTAGTTGTTGTATGGAATGAATGCTGACCGGGCATAGACGGTACCCTATGCCGACCCTCGCCCGCCTTTCCACCGGAAGCAGGCCTTTGATTTTGGCGACGGCGGTGGAGGTAACATGGCCAACAATCTGTCGCTGGGATGCGACTGCCTAGGTGTCATCAAGTACTTTGATGCAGTCACAATTGAGCCGAATGGAAAGGCGAAAAGACTTCCGAATGCTATCTGCCTCCACGAACAAGACAATGGGATTGGTTGGAAGCACTCGAACTGGCGCACCGGACGTGCAGTCGTCACTCGTAATCGTGAGCTTGTTGTGCAGTTTATTATCACTTTGGCCAACTATGAGTATGTCTTCGCCTACAAATTTGACCAATCGGGCGGCATCACCGTGGAGACCCGTGCGACTGGCATTCTGAACGTGGTCAATATCGACGCTGGAAAAGTCAGTGACTACGGAACTGTAGTCAGCGGCGGTGTCCTTGCCCAGAACCACCAACACATCTTCTGCGTCCGTATTGATCCCGCAATTGACGGATTCGACAACTCGGTGGTGGTTGAAGAATCCCATAGGGTGCCGATGAATGCGGCGACCAACCCCAATGGCAACCTCTACCAGGTTACCAAGCGTACTATGGAGCGAGCCGGCTGGTTAGATGCAGCTCCTGAGCTCAACCGCACCATTAAGATGGTCAATCCCCACAAGACAAACCCCATTAGCAAAAACCCCGTTTCTTACAAGTTTACTCCCCTCGCAACCCAGACATTGCTGGCCGACCCCGAATCGGTCCAAGCTCGTCGTGCGCAGTTTGCTCAACACCACGTCTGGGTGACGCAGCATCGGGATGGTGAGCTCTATGCTGGTGGTCGATATACACTGCAAAGTCAGCAGGAGATTGATGGTGTGTCCGACGCTGTCAAGCGGGGAGACTCGGTGGACGACACCGATGTCGTGGTATGGCACTCTTTTGGCATCACTCACAATCCTCGGGTGGAGGATTGGCCTGTTATGTAAGTTTGCAAGTCTCTCTTCATCCATACCAAAGACTAACAACCACAGGCCTGTTGAAACATACCAACTTATGATCCGTCCATCGGACTTCTTTACAGCCAACCCATCTCTAGACGTGCCATCGAACAAGAATGGATCGTCCAGGCTGGCCGAGTCGGAGTGCTGCCGGAAATCTCATATTTAGCGCACAGATTACAGAATGATTGGATGATTTACGATTATATATTCAAAATATGTAGTTCCTTATTCCAAAGCCAGAATGAACCTATTCTACTGTTGAGTGTATACATCGGTTGAGATTAGTCATACGATAGATAAGATCAAAAGATTTCTCGGAATCATCGGAACTGCACTTTCTTCACTCTTCATCCTCTCCACTCTATTATTACTACCGACATAGTTGGTCAATCAAGTACTTCTCCATGGCCTCTCCCTTCCTTCCGCCTCAGCCCCTTAAGCGTGGCGAGTCCCCTGACCTACCCCGCGTTAAGAAGAGAGCTAAATACACACAAGTAGCCTGGTAATTTTCCCCCCTGTTTATCTTGCCATCTTGCTTATACATCTAGCAATGAGTGCAAGAGGCGTAAATTAAAATGCAGCGGCGAAACGATTTGTTCGCGATGCGCACATGATAATGTGCAATGTATCTACACTCCCAATACCCATAGCGCAGCTCCGTCGCGTGAGGCTGATGGGAAAACTGACGGGTATGTTATTCGCCCTGGTCCAGTGTAATTGCTTAAGCTTACTGCGTCCAGGCTGTCGAATCGGTTCAAAGCCGTTGACCGGCAAATCGAAGCTCTCCAGCGCGAAATGCGCGCGATGTCTGCGCGCATGCATGAGTTGGAATCGACAGCTCGGACACCTCAGGGGCCTGTATCAACTCCGTCGCATTCATCCGGAGCTGCAGCCTTACATCGCATTATGAACCCGCCCAAATCGCCATCTTTTGTTGGACCAACAAGTGCTGAATTTGGCCTTGTATCTCAACCGAAGCCATCTGAGGACAGCGATGGCGGTGACTTTAATGACTCCAATGGCCCGAGTTTAGCTGCGTCCGAAAGCGCGCTGGCGATGGGCGATCCGCTACGTAGTTTAGGGCAGGCTGAGGCTCTCCGACTTTTAAAAGTGTACGAAAACATAGTGGATATACTGTACCCCTGTGTCGACCTCGAAAGTGTCAGGAAATTTATCGGAGACTTTTATGAACTTGGTTATCCGACTTCACCTTCTGCGAATGACCAGGAATGGTTCTTGGCCCGTGATGTTGAAGTTCTGAAAGTTATTTTGGCGACAGCGCTGATGGCGGAGTCGCATGGGCATAGTGAGCGAGCTGCCCAGTTGGCCGATAGTGTCGAGAACAAGTTTGCTACTCGGATGAAGATCGCAGAAGTGGATATGAAGGAGCTGTTGATCTTGACTTTGCTGGTATGCTCTCCCACTCCTCTACCCTTGTTCGTACCACTAACTACCCAGTCAATCTTCCATTCGTACCGTGACGACGAAGTAATTGCTTGGAGGCTAATCGGCATAGCCGCCAGAGGCGCAATGGAACTCGGCCTCCACTGCCAGGAAACCTGGCTAAAGACAGGCGGTGTCTTCCCTGGTGAACTGCAATGTATGTGGGCTAGTAGGCTGTTCTGGTGTATCTACGTCCTAGATCGGAGGTGGTCATTCGGTACAGGTCTACCATTTGCCATTCAAGACTCAGACATGGATACCAACCTCCCCGAGCCCGGTGCCGCAACCCCGTATATAAGCTGCATGATTTCATATGCGCGCCTAAGTACCAAAATCTGGAATCTGGTCATGGGTTGGCGGACTCGTCCTCACGCTGCTACTTCTGACTACTGCTCATACCTGGATTTTCAGGTTCAACAGTGGGCCCAGTCTATTCCCCATGAGCTTCGATTTGATCCTGCTTCGCATTCGTCGGCTAGACCTGATAAGGATGATAATATTATGATGCTACAGGTGTTACTGGCTTTACAGGTCAACCAATTGCGAACGATGGTCTATCGGCAAAACCTCATGAGCAGCGATAGTATCGAGGCAGATACGCCCGGTGCATCAATTGCAGTGGAGACGGCCAAAAACACAGTACATATGTTGAAATTTTTCAGCCAGGTCTCGGATATCTACTTCCAACGCCCAGAACCATTCAATTACTTTCTCATCTCTGCGCTCGCGGCCTTACTTTTGGCCGTGTTACATGCACCATCTCGTTTTAGTCAAGTCTGCCGGCCAGAATTCTACACAGCGGTCGACCTAGTGAGGAGGTCATCAACTCGAGCACGCACCTCTCGCCGCCTCCAGAAAATAATCCGCAGTTTGAACACTATAAAATTAAACCTCGGTTCAAATAAATCAGGCCGCAGTTCCAAAACTCCTACCCATCCACCAGGGCCCGCAACGCCAAACAACAACACCGTCGAAAACATGTCCACTAAGCCAGTCGACCCTCCACCTGTTTCCGAACCTCACCATCGCGAAGCCACCAGCCAACCAACTGGAATCCTCACCCCGCAACCTTCCACTTCATTATGGCCAATGTCTCCGGCTACAATGCCAGGCACGGAGAGCAACACCTGCGAAGATTTGACGAGCTTCTTTGAAATGGCTGGTGGACTGTACTTTGATTCAGCGTTGAATAATGAAGCTAATGAAGGGGTGTGGCATGAGAACGGCCAAGCACCGGCGGGGTTGGATGCGTTTCAGGCGGAAGATGAAGCCTTGACGAGGGTTATGGCTGGATTGCTGTAGGACTTTTTGGTAGCAGTTGGTAATGGGATGTGGGGTTCCCATTTTATGACTGTTGGGGTCTTGATATCCAACACTTTTTCTTTAACATGAAGCCATTTTCATCTTGGCAAGTCTTTATGTAGTACTTAATATCACAAGTCCAGCAGATTCCACCAATCCAGTAAATACTGATAAGCCACACTTCTTATGAATTCACTCGCTTCATCACCTACTCGGTTAATATGTGGTTAATAAACAGCCAAGCAACAATTGAACCGAATACTCACTGAAGAATCTCTGCATTTCCCCGCAAATTCTGCCCCTAGCCTCCACCATCATTTACAAATTCCGAGAAGAATAGAGAAACGGCTAATTGATACTAGTGTCTTCAGTTCCCAGATAACAGTAAGACGGGATTACCTCAGGACAGTTGAGAAACAGCCCGAACCTGCTTCAACGTGGAACAATCACATTTCCACAAATGATAGCATCTCCCTCATGCACCGAAAAGTAGTACCACTGCCACATACCCCTAGTTTAAATATAAATAATTCGTAGATCCCTCAGGAACCCGAGTACTCGTTCATTCCCTAATTCCTCATTGCCAGGATGTACCCTACAGCAACAACAGCGATAATCCCTCTATTTGCAACCCTTGCCCACGGATATGCTAATCCAGGGGCTTGCTCTGGGCCATGTAATGTACATGATCCCTCATTGATTAGACGCGAGTCAGATGGACTCTACTTCCGGTTCTCGACAGGAAATAAGATCTCTTACGCGACCGCTGAGTCAATTGAAGGGCCATGGACGAATGTCGGGTCAATGTTGCCTGGTGGCTCTGTGATTAACCTGGAAGGAAATGACGATCTTTGGGTATGCTTTTCCTTTATCCTATTCCAAACGACCGGACATCAATATGATCAGACCTTTTTTCCATGGAGTCTAGTGCTGAAATCCCACAGGCACCAGATGTCCAACTAGTAAACGGCGCATATCACGTCTACTATAGCGTCTCAACATTCGGATCTCAAAACTCAGCCATTGGCCTCGCAACATCCAACACAATGGACGCCGGCGATTGGACAGACCACGGCTCAACAGGTGTCCAATCAACATCCGCAAAGCCCTACAACGCCATTGACGGAAACCTGTTCAACGATGGTGGAACGTATTACATGAATTTCGGCTCTTTCTGGCATGATATTTACCAGGCCCCCATGAACTCTGCTGCAACGAAAGTAACCGGGGCGTCAAGTAATATTGCATATGACCCAGCGGGTGAGCATGAGGTGGAAGGGTCTTATTTGTATAAATTCGGTGATTACTATTATCTCTTTTATTCGAAGGGGAAATGCTGCGGGTATGATTCTTCGCGGCCGCCAAAGGGGGAGGAGTATAAAATTATGGTTTGTCGGTCCAGTGAGGTAGCTGGTGGCTTTGTAAGTCTTTTTGTCGGATGCTTGGTAAATGTCAATTGCTGATGCTCCTGCAGGTTGATAAGAACGGAGTTGCTTGCACGAATGGCGGAGGGACGGTCGTCCTAGAAAGCCATGGGACCGTTTATGGGCCTGGTGGACAGTACGTTTTCAGTTTAATTTTTTCAGGAGAAGCTATCATCTAACAAAATTTGCAGGGGTGTTTTTACAGACCCGGAATTGGGCCCGGTCCTTTATTATCACTATGTTGATACCACAATTGGGTATGCGGATGGTCAGAAGCTGTTTGGATGGAACCAGATCGATTTTTCGAGTGGATGGCCCGTAGTTTAGATGTAGATTTTTGGGTATCGCTGTTCCTGCTGGTGATTTCATTTCCATAGTAGCAGCACTAGATAATTTGCAGGGTCAAGAAACGAAGCTGTGTATGGTAGACGCCTGGTAGTTCTAAGACAGAACAGGAGAGGTAGGGTTGAAAAAGTCACGGGTTCATTTCTTCATTCCTGCCTCCTTTTCAATATGTATGTCTATCTGTCTCACACAGTGACTCCCAACTTACATATCGATGGCTTGTTTACTGAGTATTCGATGATGGCGACTTTTCATAGCCGCGTTTATATGTCGGGTCAAGAGAAACTAAGAAACTCGAAATCCAAATATTATCTTCTGATGATATTCCATGGGCGATAAATTTCCCTGGCTATCTTGATTGCTCTGAAGCTGGAAGAGAACGTTAACTCGTGTCGAGGCAAGTCAGAGTTGGGACTCGGTAGCCTGACAACTCCACAGCAACAACAATGCGCGCCCCCACAGTTCCGTCATCTCCACAACGCCTCCGCCTCGTCTCGATCAGGCAACTTCCTTTTGTGTCCAACTGCCA
Source organism: Aspergillus sclerotialis (assembly GCA_003589665.1). Lineage (NCBI taxonomy): Eukaryota > Fungi > Ascomycota > Eurotiomycetes > Eurotiales > Aspergillaceae > Aspergillus > Aspergillus sclerotialis. The sequence goes on along the minus strand of MVGC01000213.1, from coordinate 15,729 downwards.
CCGGGAATTGTGATTTGTTTGATTTGGTGCATAGCTGCATGGCAATTCCCCTCACATTCTGCCCGCATCAGCTCCACTTGATCTACCGATGGCACGATGACGGACACCATACAAGGAGATACGCGGCGTGGTACGCGCAAACCACGTAAACCACGAGGACGTGGATTGCGGACCACAACCGGATGGTAAGGTGCTGGTGCTTAGATTCTGTCAGGAACGTCTAGCTAAGTAGAGTAGTCTGGTTTGCAAGCGTCGTCATGTTAAGTGCGATGAGGTATAACTGATATTTTCACCTGAAATTAGCATTTAGCGTTTATCCCTACTAATAGCGACCCAGGCTCGCCCACAATGCGGTCCGTGCGCAAAAGGCCATCGTGCCTGCATTTATGATGCCAACGGAGATCTCAAAGTGCCTAACTTTCAACCGAGACGGGTAACAGACCCCTTGTCAAGTCAGTATGTCGAACGCCCAACGAAACCCCAGCTACCAACGCATGACCCCCTTTGGGTGCTCGTCGATGCATGCCACCAGGAGCATACAGCGCGCCACCATGGACCATCCCGTCGAGAACTGCCAGTGCCATCTCCATCTATGCCCATCGCTCTTTCGATTTCCCCTAAACCGTCTTTCCATCACAACACTAGAGACTCTCCGGTATCACCGCGACAATATGCCCCTTCGCCTGGAACCGATTCGTCCAATGTGTCGGCGAGAGTTGCGCCAATGAATTGGTTTGAGCTCCTGGCCAATGATGTCGCTAATGCGGACCGTAGCTTTCTTCTATCTCCGCCTCAGAGAACGCAGTCAACCATGGCCACAGAAGATTTCGCGGGCGCTCAAAATCCAGGCTTTCTATCTCACAGTCGAAGGGAGCGTGAAAGCATCCAAGCGGCATCATTCCAGCCTAACCTAAAATTTGACAGAAAATTATCCCCGAAAACTGAAGACCCATCAGCTACTCTACCTGATGGCCCCTCGTCCTGGAATACCACAGCTCCAATACCTATGTCCGCTCAGGAACGGCGGATGTTTCATCACTTTGTGAGAAACTTGAGCCCAATAATCGACTTCTTTGACATAATGAAACATTTCTCTATCGTGGTGCCCCATTTAGCACTGAGGAATGTTGGCTTGATGAAAGCATTATTGGCTTTGTCAGCCCGCCATTTATCATTACACGATGATTTTGCCAGGATGGCCCCCGAGTCAGACACCGGAAGCATGTCCTTTCTCCCCGTAGACCGCAACACTGCTGTCCAGTATTATTACGAGACCCTTCATTATCTGAATCAGGCTATGCAGTACCAATCCTACGCCCTTAGCCAAGAATTTATTGCCACTGCCACGTTGATAAGTACGTATGAGATGGTCGATGGCTCCAATCATGACTGGGAGCGGCATATCAAAGGAGTTTTCTGGATACAACGTTATCAGAATAATGACGGAGAGTCTGGTGGACTCCGTCAAGCAGTATGGTGGGCTTGGCTAAGGCAAGATATCTGGGTCGCCATGCGAGAGCGACGCCGTGTATTTACCTTTTGGCAGCCTAAGAAACATATCTCGACTCTGACTGCCCCGGAGATGGCAGATCGTGTCACTTACCTGTTATCACAATGCGTCAATTATGCTTCTCGTGAAGAATCAGAAACCGTTGACCCGCACTGTCGCTTGGAGCGTGGTAACAGGCTACTCTACCTGTTACAAGAATGGCATGACTACCTACCCCCAGAATACAATCCCTTACCATCGATCCAAGAGTCTGATATCTTCCCACCGATTTGGGTGTATCCGCCGCCATTTGCTGGAGCGTTGCAAATGCACAGCTTTGCCCGTATTCTCGTTGTCCTACATCGTCCTTCAGTTGACGGTGTACAAGACTATCAAGCCGCACAAAAGCTGCTTACGGCGTCTGTGAACACCATTTGCGGAATTGCTCGCACTATTGACGAAGTTGATATCGCTGCTAGTCTTACGGCATTGCCTTGTCTTGTTGGAGGTATGTTATTTTTTACTTCTGTTTGCTTGTTACCTAGTTATTGACTTTTTAGCGGGAATGGTTGTTCGGAGCCCCAGCGAACGTCTCGCTCTCCTCGACATAATAGACAAATTTCAAGAACGACTACGTTGGCCTGCTAATTCTTTGCGGAAAGAGCTAGAGATGGAATATAGAAAGACCGATATCACCGAATTTCCACGATGATTTCTTAACATCTCGCTACATTAGAACGGCTGCAAATGGTTACAAGAGCGATCATCCATTTTGTACAAGACAATTTACAAGAGGCCTAAGTGTCTGAACGTTGCCCGGGAAGCTCATAATTGCTTCCGGCAACCATCTCTGCCAACTGAGGAACAGGCTTTGATGCAATTTGGGACCAGGTGCCGTGCTCTGGACAATAGATGTCTAGCGCACTGGCTTCCATCGTCTACATTTCGATAGACAAGAATGAACTCGGCCTGTCGAATTCGTTGTCTGAGTCGTGTCGGTCAATAAATAAACCATTGGGATTCGTGCCGGTTTGTTACCTTTATTGCCATATATCCTATACCCTAATGAATGGATGATTGGGTTTGATGGCCGAGGCACGTTCATAAACTCGGCCTCGTTCATTTGTTAGAATATGTTGCTTCAAAGTCCGGGCAGCGTCTATATACATAAATGGGGCATTTGAACAATAATAGATCTATTAAACGGATTCCACATATCACAGACAGGAATGCGAACCTCGATTGTTTTTGGAAGTAAACCTCTCACCGACAGTTAGATATTGGAAAGCCCCTGACGAGACCATCTGACTATCGTTTGGATTTTGTGAAACTGTAGAAGCTCTTTGTGAGGGAAGACGGTCCATAGAATATATAAGGCTTCTCTACCATCACAGCGAACACTGTAACATTGGCGGGAACTAGAGCGAGTATGCTCATGTCAACAACGCAACTCTCAAATAACTTCCCATGCAAAGGATCTCCTGATTTGTATATCAAGATGCATTATTATATTATGGAGACGCCATCCTGCTACCCGTTCCCGAGGCGGGGGTGCATATATATATCCGCTCAGAACATTGTCTACCACTGGGATGGAAACTCTTATACGTATTTTGTTCCATTTTAAACAGGAATAACGTTTATATAAATTATTTCTAGCGATGATTGATCTCCATCACGACTATGGTTCTCGAGTGGCAATCAGCAACAAAAGTGGTTAGGGCATGTCGGCGGTCTCCGATACTCGGCCGGGTTTATTTAAATAGACATGGACTACCCCGGTTAACCAGGACTGTACTAATTTATGATTCTAGTTCTTTTAGATATTATACAAATACTTTAATACTAGTCAAATGCAATCATCATCCACCCCCCGTCCAGAGGGGGACTCCCAAAAATCCAGCCGTCCGTCGAAATACAATGTCGGTTGGCGTCGAGTCATCAGGAACTTCAGCCCATCGTGAGTGACGTTGCCTCAATTACGAGCCCATTCTAACATTCAACAAAAAGATGGTTCTCAGTAACAATGGGAACAGGCATAGTAGCCAATCTACTTGCCTCAATCCCATTCAGAACCCCCTTTCTATACTATGCATCAATCGTCTTCTTCATACTAAACACCATACTTTTCGCAATGGCGCTCGTCATTTCTATTCTGCGATATTCTTTGTACCCAGAAATATGGAGTGTTATGATTCGAGATCCGACCAACTCGCTGTTCCTTGCGACTTGCCCTATGGGATTCGCGACACTAATTGAGATGTGGGTGTTCATCTGTGTCCCGATCTGGGGTGATTGGGCAAGGACGTTTGTTTGGGCGTTGTGGATCGTAGATGTTGTTGCTGCGGCGTTGGCCACTGCGTCACTTACTTTCATACTGTAAGTACACTATTTTGTCCATTAATACAAACATTGCGATTGCTGATTTATGCCAGAATGTCGCAAAATAATATCACATCACTAGATCGCATTACTGCTTTGCAATTGCTCCCAATGGCTGCTACAATTGTTGCAGCAGGCGCAGGAGCGCGGGTTTCTGAGATTCTGCCTAATGATTCAGATGCATTGGGCACAGTTCTAGTATCCTATATCCTTTGGGGAGTTGGTACTCCACTCGCCATGCTACTCCTCGTTATCTATTACCAGCGTCTGGCGGTACACAAGCTGCCATCTCGCGAGACCATTGTCAGCTGCTTCCTGCCGCTTGGTCCCCTTGGATTTGGAGGTTTCGGGTCAGTTCAGCCGATCTCAGTAATGGAGATAATGCGAGCTAACGAAAACAGAGTCTTGTACCTTGGCAAAGTCTCGCGAAATCTCCTAGAAAACAATGACGTGCTAGACCCAATGGCTGGAAGTATCGTATATGTCCTAGGAGGATTCATCTCTCTGATGATGTGGAGCTTCGGGCTTATCTGGCTGGTCTTTGCACTCGCATCTATATACTATTGCTCTCCGTTCCCCTTTAACATGGGTTGGTGGGGATTTACATTTCCCCTTGGTGTCTATGCGGCGAACACGATGCAACTCGGCATCGAGTTAGACCTTATGTTCTATAAGTCTTTGGGACGGTATGTAAATCTTTCAAGGGCCGAGGAAGGCGAGATGCTAACTTGATGGGTAGATTCTGAGTGGGGCAGTGTGCTTGTTATATCTGGTTGTAGCTGCCAGAACGCTTCATGGCGCGTGGAAGGGGAATCTTTTCTTCGCTCCTTGTTTGCAGAACTTGAAGATTAAAGATGATGACAGTGATATTGCAAGGAGGGAAGCTTAATATAGATATGCTATAATAGAATAACCCTTCTTTTGGATGAGATACGCTACCACACTCTGACTACGCTGAGCCCAGGAGGCCCTACAAGAGACAGTAAATACTATTTGAGGAGTCTCATGAACATTGCATTAGATCCATAATCATCAACCATAACATGACCAACCCTCAATATTATTATCCCAAACCACGGAATTCATAAACCGATTTAGTTGGAGAACTTCTCAGGGACCTTGTGTCTTCACCCAAACAGTTAGTAAATATAAACCCAAACCAAGAAATCAACTTACCCAGTGGCCGACTCGAACTTCTCACGGGCAGCATCGGTAATTTTCTCGTTCTTGTCGCGCATCTTCTCAGGATCAATCTTTCCTCCACCGAACCTTTCCTCGGCCTTGTCAAGGGCTTAAAAAAGATGTCAGCTAATTTGTCAGACTGGGTCGGACGGAGGGTACACACCCTTGTCGAGGTAATCTTCCTGCTGGTTGGAGGAGCTCTGAGTGGAAGAGGACTGCTCAGACTTGTCTCCACTGAGCTTGGATGCGAGACCAGAAAGCTTATCCATTGTGAATGAAGGTAGTAAGGTCAAATATAGTATTGATATGCGAGGAGACTGAGGATGTGAATGAAAAAGAAACCAGAGTGTAGAAGAGAAGGGAGCTCGAATAAATATAAAGGGGAAATTGGACTCATCTCAGCACAAGCGAAGGCCTCCCCACCTCACCCAAAGTTACGACCAGGTCCAATCCCAAGGACTTGTCCGCGGGAGAGTCCATACCTTTGGGTAGTTTTCGTCATAGATCGGGTCTGTGCCCGATAAGTGCGATCTGAAATGGGATAGGGGCTGCAGATAGGGAAGGTAATAAGGCCGATCGGTTGCTAAAACCCCTCCTCCCATGGTTCAATTGGCCAATAGTTGACTCCGCTATGCAGGTAGCTGAAGCAAGGAGAACAGCTGGATTCGGTTTATGATGTCACGATAGCACGCAATGCCACATTGTCTCAGCCACGATGGATTAGCACAGCCACATACAGTATTATATGTGGGTCATGTGATCGTACACGTCTTTATGCCTAAGGCACACACAAATAACTACTGATTCTTCAAGACTACTTCTCCCAGCACCACTTTCTATCTGCATACCGCAGCAGGGATGGAATATATTAACCCGTGCCTCATTATGTACTTCCAAGGGTACAATATGCCCAATGCTGACGTATAATATGGTTACATTTTCTCGGCATTAAACATCCAGGAGATCCAACTCCTGAATGTTTCGAAATTTAAACATCTTAGCTGTCCTGGTCTGATACGCTAGAGGGTCTGAAATAAGCATGTTACAGCCTACATACTACCCATCACTCTAAACCGTTGTTTTTGCACCTCAACGACCAGCCTCGGTGTTCCGGTACCATGTGTTACTTCGGCGCGATCTAGTTCGCCCGAGCTGCATGATATGCACTATACATATTGGTGCTTTCACTATGCGAGAATGGCTTATGGTTGCACTGTGGAACCTGTGATAATAGCGGTGTATGCAATGCAGTCTTCATCAGTCTTGTCCTGGAGAAAATACCTCTCACCCTAGGGTAGACGGTAACACGGCGGTTGGTACCGTGGTCGCATACTGTGTGCGCCTGCTTCGAACCCGAGTCGTGGATGGTTCAACTTCAGCTTGAATTTTGCTTGGAATCGCTGTACTTGGTACTCTGCTCAAGCCATAGAAGAATTGCAAAAAGGGGAAACACTGGCCTACCAAAGCTGGACGTACGGAGGAGAGCCTCTTCCGAGCGAGGAGCCGCAATTCTGGTGCTAAACCGCGTACTACGGCGAAGCCGAACCATGCTCCCTTCTGTAACTCGATGGCTGTTATACACGAAAACTCGATTTACCCGACTGGTAGGCGATACCATGGCAATAATCTTTTACCAACCCGTCTTTTGAAAAGCGCCAAACCAGCGCTGAGGGCACAGCTTCTTTCTGTATCATAAGCATGGACTTTTTGATCTTACTAAGATATATGATAGCCCAGGCCCACAGTCTTGATGAAGTTCTCTCATAGGAACTGGGTTACCCGTCCACGATGAAGCCCACTATTGTATTCGCACCTGGAGCTTGGCATCAGCCCAGCTGCTTTGACCTCATAAGACAAGCCCTTCATCGGCGAGGCTATACGACTGATGCTGTTTCTTACCCTTCTGTCGGCTACCAGACAGACAAGACGCTGTCTGATGATACTATTGCATTGCGACGGGTTTTGGAGAAAGCTGTTAACACAGGGGGAGAGGTCGTACTTGTTCTTCACTCATATGGAGGAACAGTTGGCTCTAATGCCGTAGCCGGACTAGGGATTCACGAACGGGCTAGACAGGGAAAGGATGGCGGTGTGATTATGGTGGTTTATATGACTGCATTTGCAATCCCCAAGGGGAAGAGCTTAAGGGATGTCTCGATTGGTTCTTCGTGGGTTAAATACGAGGTCAGTTATCTCTAATCCATTAGGGCCTCAAATAATGACACGTGCAGGCCGGAACGTCCTATCCCCTATCACCTGCAGAGGTACTCTATCATGACCTCCCAGTAGAGGAGCAGCGGAAGGCGATATCAAACCTGAAACCAAGCGCGGCCTCTGTTTTCTCCAGTCCTGTTACTTACGAGCCTTGGAACCACATTCCCTGCATGTTCCTTTTCTGTGACGCTGACAAGGCCATAAAGTTGGAAACGCAGATGGCGATGGCAGCGAATCTAGGAGAGAATGCAATCTTCTTCCACTGCTCGGGATCGCATTCTGCATTTATCAGTGTTCCAGAGGAAGTGATGGAAGGCATTGAGATAGCGGCCACCGTTGGTAAGCAAAGAATGAGCATGAGCATGATATAGTCAAATTCGAGACGAAAAAGACATCCATTATCTTACATTGTGAATCTATGCGGCCCATGTATCTGATTCTGTCTTTCCCCATTGGTTAATATATAACATGAATAAGTGTATGCTACTATAATAGATCTACATAATGTCCGAAGGCTTGTACGGATCACCTCAATATCGCGAGCTATCCGACAAATTAATTCAGTGTCTTCAACTCCGGACTGATCCCTAAAAATAGCAGCAATATGTTCTAGAGATCGGTTTGACGTTTCCGGGAATAAAAGGAGTAAGAATATCGCACCGGCGACACAAAACAAACCGAAAAACAGGAACGTTCCCCAGCCAATCGACAGAATCATTTCTGGAACCACAAATGAGACCAACACAAAACCACCCAGCGACTTTATGTGAATCCTGATTACTACCACACTTCCCCATAAGACCAGCAATGACCAAATGAGAAACTGCCATAGCAGGAGCACCCCAAATAGCCATTGTGCGTCGCCCAGCGTTATCTAGGTACGCGAACGTAGGCAACTCAGCAGCAAAATGGCAAATATTTAACATCCCAGAGATAGTAAACTGCATATCGTAACTCGTCGAGCGATATGAAAAGCGTTGGCGCATAATACTCAAAGGCGTTAACCCCAGAGAACTACCACACTAGTCGTTAGTTGTGGAACATTGAGAGCCGGGAAACAAGCACCATCTGCTGAAAGAAAAGGAAATCCGATGGCAATAGCGGTATAGTTGAAGGATTTTGGTCGAAATAAGCCTTGCCATTGTTTTAGTTCCGGCATCGCCACTTATCGGACTTATCGCGGCACCGTTGAATGCTGTTTTCCAGCTAATTCCTCCCTTTGTGTCTGCATTTAGTTGCTTAAAGCGGATCCAAGCTTTTCTGGAGCTTGCGAATCATAGAGATTACCGAACCACAATGGACCACCGCTGTTGTGGGATCGAGGACTTGCAGGAGAAGCTCGCGATGTCGGCTACTGCAGCTTCAGCCCGTATCGAGTCCGACACTCTGAATATCAACCAGAGCATAGCCTACATGAAAGAGGCGAATCTTGCTTTTTCAGAGGGTTCGTCGTCGGTCCTCAGCGACATTACTGTCAGTGTTCCTCGTTCGAAGTTGACCATCGTGCTTGGACCTGTTGCTAGCGGGAAGTCCGCTTTCTTGAAGGCATTACTTGGCGAGATGCATTTAACAAGCCGACAGGTTTCGACGGATTTCTTATTTTCTGCATATTGTGATCAGACTTCGTGGCTCCACAACGGCACTATTCGAGAAAATATCGTTGGCTGCAGTGCGGCGGCGTTCGATGAAAATTGGTATTCTAAAATACTATGGGCCTGTGACCTAGAGCATGATCTTACCTAGTTCCCTGAATATGACTTGGCCAAGGTGGGCAGTGATGGGGTTTCACTTAGTGGAGGGCAAAAACAAAGGATCGTACGTTCCCTGTGTTTCACGCATCAAGTTCTTATATTTACGTTCTGTAGGCTGTGGCAAGAGCCCTGTATTCGCGACTGGGGGTTGTTATAATGGATGATACATTCAGTGCTCTGGACAGTCGAACAGAGAGAAATGTTATCCGTCGCCTATTTGGCATCGGGGGAATCCTCAGGGGAGGTGAACAGACAGTGGTTCTAGCAAGCAGCAAGGGCAAGTGGGCTCATTCGATACGGTATATAAATATCTGACAATCTCTGTAGAGGATCTGATTCCTTACGCGGACCTCATAATTTTACTCAATCAGGAAGGGTCGATTAAGGCCCAGGGAACTCCTCAACAGCTGGCAATAGATGGTTCATTCTCTACCAAAAATATTGCATCAGAAACGCTCTACGGATATATGGAAATCGAGCCATATCATCCTGGTAAACTTCCCGGGCACGCTTTGGAAAGGACGACCGGAGGCAAGCAGGATCAAATGGTCCAATTCCCTAAGCCATCTGTCTACCGGTCCTATTTCCGATCGAGTGGCCTCTGGAACGGTGTGCTCCTTCTATCATTCCTGGTTCTTCAGAGTGTCTTTTCTAAAGTCCCAAGTATGATCCTATAGCAGAAACATGACCTATTACTTACTGGCTATAGATGTCTGGCTTCTCCGATGGCTGGATACCGATGCTAATGAAATGGGCCGACTCTACGCCGAAAATATCGGAATATACACTCTTTTCCAATGTCTCGGTCTATTGTTTACTGTTCTGGCTGCTTAGTGAGTGGCCTTTCCAGGGTTCGAATTGCGGTCGGGCTAACCTCGCAGTCAACAACTACGGATTGTAATGCCCTATTCAAGTCGCTATTTCCACACTCGTTTATTGAGAGCCACTATGAAGTAACATCTTCCCTTAAAAATATCTTGACTCAAGCTGATAATTATAGCTTGCCAATGCCGGTTTTCACATCGATGGATATCGGGGTCATAACGAACAAGTAAGTTCCTTAGTTAATGTCTATTCCTTTGGCATCGCTGAAATGCTACAGGTTCAGCCAGGACCTCCAATTACTTGATTGGACCTTACCGGTGACCTTCTTAAATGCTTCTGAGGGTTTGTGCGCCGACAATGGATACTATGATGTTGGATCTCGGCTAATCACTTGTAGGTGCTTTTGGAACTATTGTGCAAACCATCATAATATCATTGTAAGTGACTTTCCGTTCTCGTAGACCATGGATTGACACTGAATAGGTCTTCCCCGTATATTTCCATTGCTCTTCCTGTTCTCCTCCTGATTCTGGTTGGTATTCAACGTTCTACCTTCGGACCTCCCGCCAGTTACGAGTCATGAATCTCGAGGCGAAAAGCCCTGTTTTGTATGTCCTCTCATCGTCAAACATTAGTATCATCACTAATAAGTTAACCAGAACCCACTTTATCGAGACTGTCAAGGGAATACAAATTTTGCGGGCTTTTGGGTGGCAGCGTCAGAGCAAGGATATGAACAATGCCCTCCTTAGCGCCTCACAACAGCCATACTACCAGCTCTTTATGATCCAGCGATGGTTAAACCTCGTTCTCGATGTCACAACAGCAGGTGTCGCTATCCTTATGGTCGGCCTTGCTATTAGATTCCGAACCCACTCAACCCTAATAGGCCTGGCGTTAGTCAACGTTATTTTTAATAACGAAACCTTGCAGCTTCTGATCCTTCAATGATCTTCTATGGAGGTAGCACTGGACTCGGTATCCCATCTTCAAGACTTCATCGAAAACGCAGCAGCAGAAGATAACCACAATGATATAAACCTAAGCCCGCACTGGCCATCAAAAGGAGAAATCTTGTTGCAAACCGTTTCCGCAAGATACCTACCTGACGGAAACGGTCCAGATACCTTGAGAAACATCTCCCTATCAATCCCGGCAGGCTCGAAAGTTGGCATCTATGGCCGCACAGGAAGCGGGAAATCCACTCTCATCTCCACCCTCTTTCGCATGACCAATATAACAACCGGATCTATAACCATCGACGGTGTAGATATCTCAACTATATCTCCAGAGACAGTGAGATCCCGTTTCATCGGCCTCGCCCAGCAACCCTACCTCATCCCCGGCCTCACCGTTCGAGAAAATCTCCTCTCCTCTGCGGCAGATGACTCTTTAATCAACATCCTCGAAACAGTTCACCTCCACGATCTCATCACTTCTCACGGCGGTTTGGACAAAGTATTGGATATTGACGCCCTCTCCATTGGCCAGCGTCAGCTATTCGCCTGCGCTCGAGCCCTCCTTCGGCCTGGTTTAATTATTGTCCTTGATGAGCCGACTAGCAGTCTTGATGCCGAGACCAGGGAACTTATCCATGACGTAGTTATGGAGCGGTTTCGCGATCGCACTGTTGTTATGGTTCTTCATCACGTGCAGATGTTTAGAGGGTTCGATTTGGTGGTTGGGTTAAGGGATGGAGAGGTTGTGGAGGCTGGGGATCCGGAGGCGTTGAGGACGCGTGATGGAGGTTTGTTTCGGGCGTTGTTAGCCAGTGGTGGTGGCGAGTGAGTGTATTGGGTAGGTATAGAGTGGGCTGGGGATTAGGATAGGGCTCTAGAATCATAACGACCGTTCTTGTTACTATGCGTGTTACATTAGGGCTATGGTACTGGTAGCACTAAGCTGTTTAAGGGCCACTCGTAAATTCATGTCCACGATGAGACAAATTCCTTCGAGGAGCGCGAGTTTTCACTCGCCCCCACTAGCATGTTCCTTGTTCGTATCATGATTGCAAAGGTAGCGGATGGAAATTGCCTGGTCGATATCTTGTGGAAAATGCCTATTAGACAGAGCCAACCAGGCTGAAATTGTGTTTTTTGGGTGAAAGAGGCTTTGGGGGCGCTCAAGCCCAGCACCAATGGTTTGGGTATGAATGTCGTCGAGTGGAAAGGGTGCGCAACGAGGCCATGAGTTATTGTCAGCGGAAAAGGGATGAGCACCATTTCGATGTCCGGGACAATTTTGACATGAGAAATGTTCCAACATATGACTTGGTGGAGCGGAAGGAGATCACTGTATACCACTATAAGAGGCATACCAAGATCTACTAGTATGTTTATGGATTAGCTCCGGAATAATTTTTGGTAACGATACCTTATATGTATGGTACTGGGCCGTTCTATTATGTGCGTAATTCCCTGCTTCCCTATCTATTCTTTTCACCTCCGGGACACTCGAACATCAAGGACATCCATCCAGACAGAAATGGCACCAAGCTCGCACTATCTAAAATTCAATTCATTAACGATATGTTAATGAATAATAAGGTTACTAGATCTCAAATTACCAGGACTGCTAAATGTAGCCGAAGATCGGTTTATGCAATCCGCTCGAACATAGAGCTATTTGGGAGTGCTAGAGCTCCACCAATCCGTACTGGCCGATGGCCCTCACACTCTCAATGCTAGAACTTTACTCCAGCAATTAGTAGTCTGGCAGTACAAGTATGGTATCACGGTTAAGCGCGTGGGGATACACCCTGCGGCAAAAACTATCATCATCGGGAATAGCTCCCAACGTTTCATATTCTACTCTGCCTCTTGGGATTACTCCGGACTTTGCCTTACTATAAGGCGAGCATTCCTACCCAGTCAAAATTAGAGACGTATACGAGGCTAGGTACCAGATCTCAGGAAAGATTAGTTAAAGCTCTCTAACGATCCATAATGCTTAGGGAGAATAAATATAAAGTATTAAAGTCTCTACGTCGCTGCCAACACCAACTGTAAGGCACGAGTAAACAAGTCCACCAGTATCAGCTAAGTTGACGTAACTAATCCAGAGCCGGATTCTCGCATGAAGCAAGCTTCGATCCAAGGAACCGAGCTCTACAAATCCCACAAGGACCCGACAGACCCGAGGTCATCTCTATCTAGTTTCTCGACCAGGGGGGTAAAAGGGTTGGAACAGGACATCTTTATAAAGATGGGACGTCAAAGTTTCGCTCCAAGCAGAAGCCGCCTTTCGAGTCTCCCTCGTCTGGATTCGAATAGATGGAGATGCTTTGGCAAGCTTGGGAACCATATCACGCGTCGTGATTTTTACGAAATATAGTAGAGCTCGAAATTGACTTCCACCTCAAACATTCTTAAATTATTCTCAAACCCTAAAGACGATGGTAAAACAAGCTAATCTACATATAATTACTTCCTATATTATCCCTATCCCTGAAGGTGTAGTTATATCGTACGGAAGACTCTTACAACAAAACTGCAACAATAAAAATTTTATGTAAGCGCTAGTATAGCGCAGTGTACCGCCTTGCTATTCGCCTTGCTTAGAAATTGGTACGCTATTCCGAAAATGATTTCTATGTTAAGTGGTCTGGCGGACTAACGATGGTCCTATAGTAGAGAAGAGAGGATACTGCAGAGGCTGTACTGTAGTGAGTGCTTGTATTGAAAAATCTATCTACGGCTGGTATTTCAGGGGATTCACCATCGGTCCGATGGTTAATCCGATCTATTACCATATCACTATGAGCTCGCGCTCGCGTCTCAAAGCCACCAAGCCAAGCAGTAACTATTCGCTTTTTGATTCCAATTTCTCACTAGTTTTATTTGTTATCCTTTCTAACAGGACAAAGCTCTTATCCTGGTAAAAATGGCGGAAAGCACAATAAGACGGCAAAAATATCTCATCATATCCTTACCGTACGGCCCATTCGGTCCCTCCCTTATGTCCCAAACATAGAAACCAAAAATCTCATCCTAACCTCCTTCTTTCCGGCTTTCCACCCTATATGCAGTTCTTCACCACGATTCAATCATGGTCTCCAAGACTAAGTAGGATTTGTGCGCTAGAAAGATTAGATTTCGCATTCTATAGAAGCTACATACTAGTAGTGCTAAGATCACCCTCGCCTTGACTGAACAGGGCAAAGTGCGTACAAATGGCGTTAGCAGAATTGGTGATATCCCAAACTTTGCAGGGGTTCCAAAAGGTAAGTGTTCTAATAATGCTGGCTCCGTATATAAAGTCCACAGGACCTCTTAGTTGCTCATTAATGCCCAACAGCTTTCAACTTTAGCTATCTTCCCTACATACAACAGAACCTAATGTAAGCTCTACAACTCTACTTCGGCCACTCTACTAATCATAGTTCCAGCTGAAGACGGCTATGGATGCGACCCGCGAGACTCTTCTCCAAAAAGCTGAATCCGGCGACCTGTCGGCTGTGAAAGAATTCGTCAATGACAAATTCACGCAAATGCTGGGCAGGGTGGCGCCCGGCGCCACGTTGTTATGGCAGGAAAGAACACCAGATGACCCCCTCGAGAGAAGCAAGCATGCTCAGGTCACTTTTGCTGGCAAAGTGGTTCTCTGTGCAGAGCTCTCGGCGACTCAACAACTTGTTCATTTGAAGGAGATCGTCACGCAGAGGACGCTGACAGATTATCGAGCCCGGAAATCGTAGCTTGGGGTTTGCTTTTACAGCGACACGCAATGGGGGTTTACAGTGCGAGTTCATAGAGGTTCCAAGTAACGGGCTCCCACGTTCACTTGCAGGAGGGCCGTTGAGTTTCAACACTCATAGCGCGCTCATCGAGGAGACTCTATCTCATTGCGTTACCTTCAATTAGGTTCGAATCCAGGGCTTGCATTCATTCATGGGATGTGACTACCTACCAGTAGCAGATATAAGACCGTGCTTGCTTGCTCGCGCGTGAGGGCTTTTGGTTGCTGGAATATTGGGGATGAAATGTACTTGATGGTTTCAGCAACCACTTGGTTTCCTACTTTCGAATAAGCCTTTTAACAAGGTCGTTTCTCTTTCTTTTCTTTCTGCTTTTACCAATATAAAATCCAGTCCCCTTGATCTACTTTCAAACCGTTTTCCGTGGCCGCTACGCCACTTCATCAGACCACCTTTGTAGGTCGACGCTTAAGAGCATCATACAATCTTCCTCAAGCCAAATTGATCTTTCTTAAGACGATATGTCACGACTACAATCCACCCGGCTTCAACCTAGTTAAATAATCACATAATATAATCTTAGAGGACTGGGGAACAACAAAGCTCTGATGATCGGAGATTAACTGGTCATGATGGAGATCTAACCGATGGGAGAATGTAGCTGGCTTAGTCAGCTTCATGGTTTAAGTTAACGTAAGTGGACACCGAGCGGAACACCTGTTAACACCACCAATTCTTAATGATTTGAAAGCAGCAAATGTTATCAAAACACCAAATTAAAATTCTTTAAAAATAATATTAAAACTAAGCATATCTTAATAGATATCTAGTAATAGTATAACCCTGTTAATTGCAATTACTGCACCGTTAGGGGGCTCGCTGTCGAGGGCGCTCCGAATTATCCTGTCTCTTCTCCTGCTGTATAGAGGCCTCTTGAGCGCGCCTTTGGCCCTCTTCTCCAGTAAGAATACCGCTAGTTGCAATATAAGATCTTGGTATTTCTCGTTTTCTTTTTTGGTGTTGGATTTAGTGTTCCGCTCGGTGTCCTGTTCCGCTCGGTGTCCACTTACGTTAACGTAATCTACCACCGAGCGGGACACCCGCTTCCACTCTGACCTCGAAAATTTGAAGCTATTCAACAACCCTATTAGTATTATATATTTTAAATTGCTAGCTAGCTAGCAGAACTA
>MVGC01000212.1:0-38774 GCA_003589665.1 Aspergillus sclerotialis | reverse complement strand
CTGGGGTGGATAAGAAAGCGGATACGGGCTCTGGAGGGGATGAAGCGGATAAGATATTAGCTTCTGCGGCTGCGGAGAATGAAGCTAGGAGGGGGGAGAGGGATGATGAGGATGCGCCTGCTATTTTGGATGACGTTGAGGATGATGCTGATGATGGGACGGCTAGGATGGAATCTGGTGCGAAAGGAGGTCTCCAGACGGCTGAGCAGACTGCTGCGATGATCGCGTCCCAGGAAAGGAAGAAACAGGCAGAAGCTTCCCTGTACAAAAATAGCCCGCAAGCGGCTCTGGCACAGGAGACTATCTACCGTGATGCTTCGGGTCGAATCATTAACGTTGCGATGAAACGCGCCGAGGCGCGTAAGGCCGAGCAGCAAAAGCTCGAACAAGAAGCTGCGGCACGCGAGGCTCAAATGGGCGATGTACAACGGCATGAGCGGGAGACGAGGAAGCAGCAGCTTCAAGAAGCAAGGTCGAAACCTATCGCTAGGACGATTGAAGATGAGGAGCTCAATGATGAGCTTAGAGAACGACAACGCTGGGATGATCCTGCTGCTGGCTTTTTGACTCGTACTAAGGGTCCTGGCCTGAGTGTTACGGGGAAACCGTTGTACAAGGGCTCTTTTCAGCCGAATCGATATGGCATTCGGCCTGGGCATCGGTGGGATGGGGTTGATCGGGGGAATGGATTTGAGAAGGAGTGGTTCAATTCGAGGAATAGGAAAGGGAGACTGGAGAGTTTGGAGTATCAATGGCAGATGGATGAATAGGAGAGTCATTTATTGGCATGGTGCTGGCACCGTTGTATATTATGGAATGCATTTGGCGTAATACTGCATCCATATATGATTAATTGACAGCTTGAATCCCGTTTGATAGATTTCCTGATACCTTACAGTAGTTCGAGCACATCACGTCCTTTCAAATAAATGTTGCTATGCTCCACAATTCAGCCATATCCTCTTATCTTTATCAACGCCTTCCAAGCTAACATTTACCAGATCCCTGCTTGACCCTTGATCTTAGTTATAAGACTGGTATTTGAATGAAAAGACACTTATTGAATTATAGTTGCTTACAGATAGTATCTTGGACAGTACTAAGACCCATTTCATTGTGATAAACAGTTGCCCCTAAACTACCACCCATATCATCTTCGGCAGCTCAATGGCCTCAATTATCCGTGAAATTCTTTTCCACCGTTGTATCTATGTTTTCAATCGCATTGATTATAATATGTCGTTGTCTGCGATATTTCGGTGGAGATTACCTCGGCAGATCCATTTGTAAAGACCTCGGCCAGAGCTTCTCCATCTTCTTGAAGTACAAGTCGTCTAAACGGGACTATGTCAAATAAATCATCAATGAATTCTTATACAATAACTTAGAACCGATAATCGAATGTCAGAGACAGTGCTCTAGAATATGGAAGACCTCGACCACATACTGGACGACATCACGAATCCGGATACTGGATCATTGCACGGTGCGGTGTTTATTGCTGTCGATAAATCAGGTATCTCTCAATCCTTTCATGTACTATTTGATACCCATCCTCTAACCGCTGTAAAGGAAATACTATATACCAAAAGGCCTCTGGCCGAACAAGCGTTGACCCTGACGGCGCAAAGCCCCTCCAAATAAATGCATTGTACTGGGTTGCTTCAATGACAAAGCTCGTAACAGCAGTATCTGTGATTCAGCTAGTCGAGCGAGGCATTCTGTCTTTAGATGACGACGTGCGCGAGAAACTCCCAGAGCTTAAGGACATCCAGCTCCTGAACGACATGAAATATGGTGCTTAGTCTTCCGCTCTAAATGTCCCAGATGGTAATGGCTTTCTGACTTGTACTGGTCAATTAGACCCTATCGAAGGACGAGCAAAACCTGAACTTCATCCCATTCAAGGCAAGATTACACTTCGGTATATATAAGACCTACAAGTTAAGATGATTCCAGTGCGGAAGGGCTCGAGAAGATCTTTATGAAGCTGATTCAAGGTCTTTTTAGTAACATGCTGTGCCATACCGCTGGGTTTGTATATGACACTTCGTCGCCTCTGTTACATGAATGGTCCAAATACCACGGCCGGAAAGCACACACTTTCTGTGGAAGCATAGTAAGCTTGTCTGGTTTACTCTTTGCCAGCTTTATTCTTTTGCAACCAGAGGCTGATCATAATTATTGATATAGGCTGGTTACGAGCTTCCGCTACTTTTCCAGCCCGGTACTGCGTGGGCATACGGAGCCGGGCTAGACTGGGCAGGTAAATTGGTTAGTTTTCTCAGCTACTTCATCACCATTTATGCTGCTAATATCCGCAGATCGAGCATGTTACCGGATCAACTCTTGGGGATTACATGCAAGACAATATTTGGAGCAAACTCGGAGCCACATCGACAACATTCCATCCCGAAAAGCGTCCTGACAGCCTCCCTCCACTATTAGCGATGGGAAACCGGAAGAGTGTCGGACAGGGAGTGAAATCAGTCAGTCAAGGGGATATCATTCTAGAATCGCCGGTGCAGGACGATCTAGGAGGAATTGGCCTCTATAGCACCCCGACGGACTTCATGAAGCTGCTTACTGCTCTACTCCAGGGCGGTGGTCCATTACTGTCTAATGCTAGTGTGGATCTACTCTTCAGTCCGCAGTTGAGCGAGATAACACGTACGGCGATGCCAAAATTACTTGGAAAACAGATGCGCCGGTTACTAGGGATAAAAGATGTGAACGATGTCGACCAAGCGGATCATTGTCTTGGAGGTACTGTTACATTAAAAGATATTCCTGGAAGGAGAACACGCGAAACGGTTAATTGGAGCGGGCTTCCGAATTTGCATTGGGTGAGTTTGATTGTTGTTGGTAGTTTAAATTGAATAGAAAAGGGTTTCTAATGGGTTATAGTGGGTTGACCGGAAGACGGGTGTTGCTGCTGCCCTATTCACGCAGCTGTTGCCTCTTGGGGATGCGGCCGTCACGGACCTTACAATTGAACTTGAGAAGGCGCTCTACAGGAATATCAGACTACAACGGGGTCACCTGAATGGTAATGCGAGGCTTTAAATACAACTCTTGCCTTGAAAGACGACTTGAAACGATGATTTATGTGAAATGCACCCTGGCCGATGCAGTTTATGGTCAGTAAACACGCACGTAGAAGGCAAGCAGTAGATCGGATCACCAAGAAGATCGTTCAGAAGTTCGTTATTAAGATTTCGACTTGAGATCCACAGGAATCCCGCTTGGGCTTATGCATGAGCTTTTGATAGAAGAAATTAGACCACCTAGAGTGGAATACATCACATTCTGCTATGCCATGCCATGCCATATGCTATGTATGCTGAGTTGAGCCTTTCCAATAACCAATTTGATATCCATACACCTCATAATATCGTCACAAGGTCATTATCGTAAATGCGAGCAAATATGTAAACCGAACTCCAACACCATGCGAACATTTAACGCTTCAAGACTCGGACCTAAAAACTGAACAACCCACTCCTCTTCTTACCAAAAGGATAAACCACAAGGGCAGAAAGAAACAAACCAACCGTAACCCCAATAGCAATCTGAATCATACCCAGGCCCAATCCCGAGAGGGAGGACTTATAATCAGACATGGAATTCAGCACCTCTTTATCGTGATCCCGAACTGCATTCGCGTATGCCAAGCCCGAAATAATCGACCCTGTCGACGCGAGACCGGATGAGATGATCGTGAATATACCCGGTAAGATAGCGGTAGCTGCGTGGCCGTGCCAGAGACGAGAGTATAGATTTCCCAGGACACCGATGGTGAATGCGCCGACAGTGTTAGCTACGCCCGCGCTGGAGCCGAGACGTCTGGTGCAGAAGTAATTTGCTGTATACGCTGAAATGCCGAAAAAGATCATTACCGGGGTTTGCTTGACTTTTCCTTGGCAGGTAAGTGCAGCCAGGAAGCAGTAAACAGCGACGAAGGGAAAGTGTTGGAGGTACTCATTTCCGAAGGCTTCTGTTGCCCCTGCGCAGGATTTTTCGGAATTGGCGTTCTCGTCGAAGAGACCGTAGATTGTTGTTCCGACTGTGACGCCGTAGCCAAGGAACAGGGAGTAGATTATTGTATAAACAATACGGACAGAGCCGGCGATGATCTGATGAGATTGGAGTTCCAGACTCGAGCATAGCACTGCGAAACCGGGGAGGATGAGACAGATTGAGGATTGGGCTATTGCTGAGAAGCAGAACATGTATTTTCCCGGTTGGGAGGGAGTCGCGGGGATACTGCCGATGGCGCGGGAGAGAAGCGAAGTTATTAACGCGACGGTTACTTCGAAGACGTTGGAGTAGGTGACTGAATACGGTGCGACGATATATTGCATGAATCCGACCAGTGAGCCCAGTAGGAAGCTAATAGGCATGTCGATTGGCCGCGCTTCGAATGCCCACGGACCGATACAGGCGCTTGTTAGGCCGCTAAGAAAGACCATGAGGTATTTGTTGTAGCGGGGGTTGCGTTTCATGATCTGGTCGAGTTCTTCGACGGCCTGTTCGACGCTGTAGACGTCGTGGACGACATTCTTGTAGACGTTGTGCACTTCTGCTAGTCTGCCTAGATCGAGGCCCTGGATTGACCGAACGAGTTTGACCTGTGCGGTGTGTGTGTTGATATCATCAAAGGACATGATCATGCAGCCTGGTAAGTAGAGGAACTGGGAGTCGACATCGAGGACGCGAGCTGTCATTTGCATGTATTCTTCCAGCCGGTGAGTTGGGGCGCCGTAGGCCATTAATGCGCGACACAGCTGCATGATGTATTTCTGGCGAGCGAGAACTTCCGCGACGTGGATGGTCAGTTTGACTTCTTCTTTCTTTTTAAATTTTTTCTTGGGCTTTTTCGGTTGAAGCGTCGCGGTTTCTTCATCTTTTGACATAGGTAATGAAGAAGTTGATGCATTATTCGACTTATCATACCACCTAATCTTCTTCTTCTTCGGCGTAGCAGCAGGAGAAATAAACTCGCTATCCGATTCCGTCGAAATAAAACTATCGCGACTCTGATTCCCAAACTGCAACGACTGCAACTTCAACAGCAACGAAAGAACCCCCGCCCCACCAGCAGAAGACAATTCATCCCAGCGTTCCCCAGATCTAGACCTTCCATCTGGTGTCCCAGGCCTCGAGCGACGAAAAACAACAGGTTTAGGACGTCTAGGACGCCCACGCTCGCGTTCCTCATTGCTATGTTTCTCGCGGACCGATATCCCCCTCACCAAACCGTGGGCTTCCTTATTAACAGTCGAACGTAAGATAGATTGATCTGCTTCATCTGGTTTCTCGGCATTGTAGGAACGCATCCGAATATCATCGGTAGCTCCATATTGCTCGGGAAGCATGGGAGAATCCAATGCGTCGCCGCCATGAGGAGACCGGCCGAGCTGCTCGGCTATGCGGAGGGAGCGTTGTCGGAGCGGTTTGAAGGCATCTTTCCATCTGTCCATTTGAATTGGGCTGGGTATTATAAATCAAGGGTTGTGGGTTTTAGAGGAGGGGCCCGGATCACAGGCAAGGGCGTAAAACGTTCGAATATTCGATATTTACCTAAAACGAGGGTATCCAATACATAAGAATGAGTGATGGTAAGAATAGGGAGAAGAGAAAGAAAGCTCCAGAAGAAGCCAAACAAACATGGGGCGATTGACACGAGATCGGCGAGGAGAAACAAAAGAACCATGGCGCTAACAAGGCTTGGTGTGCGGAGTTGAAGCAGTGGAGAAGTTGAGGTTTGAACTTGACTGGCTGATGTTTCAGACTATGGAGAAATGTCAGTTGTGTCAAGGTGGCAAAACTAGCCTATGTTGATAAAGCATAGGTTACTAGATATTGACGCTGTAGATGCTTATTTGATGGATTTATGGGTAGGACACGCAAGCAATCGGTTTGCAGCAGGGATAACTGGATAAGCGATGGAATATCATGACCCTGAAGACTGGAGTCCTCCTGTATGAAGTAACTGGGATGTCTTTATTCGTAAGATCATTCAATGCGTTGGAAGACTACGATTGACAACCAAGTAAAGAACCCAAGAAACCCTTGACCAAGTCCAAGACAACCAATAATTTACATACATTGAACAGTGAAAACAACGCCATGACCCGAATCCTACCTACCTACCCTTATACAAAGAACGCTGAATCAACCAAATCGAACCAAAATCAAACAAGGCCGTTCCAATGATACCTAGTAGAACTGCCTACCTCGTTTAGTAGGACTAGGCGTTCGCAGTCGATTCTCCCTCGAGCGACTCCGATCCGTCACAAAATCCATTGTCTTTGCATGTTCCAACATTAGAGGTCTATCCTGTCGGTCATGTCGGTCGTCGAAACGATTATGCTGTTGATCGGTGAAGTAACCCAACGCAGGTGTGTGGATGGTCTGGTGGTGCGGTGTTTGAGGGGGTGGAGGGTAGCTGGGTGGAGGGTGATGGTATTCGTGTTGTTGGTTTAGGCGGTTGCGGAAGGAGCGGAAAGACCAGTTGCTGACGACTGTGACGGTTGATATTGTAGCGAGGAAGAACATCTGGAGTTATTAGCCTGGGTCGTCGATAGTATAGAGTAGGAACATACGATAGCTTTCCAGCTAATCGGATCAATGAAGCTGTTGATAATGATAGCCATGGTATGAGCGGACACCTTTGCACGCCCAATTTTGGCCGGATCCCGATTCATGCAGCGTTCCCAGTTCTCGCACACAGTCTCCAAAGCTGGTAACCTGCCTCCCCCGGCGCATTTATTGTCCACATAGCTCTTAGCGCATGTCGCCATCTCCGCCAGAATTGAATCCGATGCTTCTTCAGCGGCCTGGTCGAATTCCGAACGAATAGCAGACACAAAGCCAAAGACAACGTAAACGGCGAGGGAGAATAGTGAGAGGTTAACCACCAACTGAGCCCACCACGACAGAATGCCCGGGACATTAGGGTGTGCTTCTAGCAGAGAGAAGAAGTCCGAACAGGACGAAGACCGCGCTGTAGGTGTCTTTCCTTGCTTCTTGCCCGCTGGTTGCTCCTCGCGACTGCTGGGCCTATCACTCTCGTCGTCGCTGTCCATCTGTATCCGCTGTCCTAGCGCTTTATCCCTACGTCGCCTCTTTTGGATCCTCCGCGCCAGCGCATTGGAATAATGGTTCAGCCGGGGAATTTCCCCTCGCCCAGGACTAGGCGCAAACCGTCCGTACATGCCAAATAGGGAATTCCGTTTCGACGACTTCGGAGTCTGATCGGGTGTGTCTTCATTATCTGCATTGTCAGGGGAAGACACATTCTCCGCGCCCGACGAAAAGTCCACATCGAATTTGCGGGGAGTCATGAAAGCGGGTTGTCCGAAGATGGACTTGGGTGTTGAAGGTGGCTGTTGCGATTGGGACTGAGAGAAGAGGAAGGGCTGCGAATTAGGCTCACGTAGAGAAGGTAGAGGCTTCTTTTCGGGAGAATCGAAGACATTATGAGGACCTGTTGGAGTTAGAGAGGGGAGTTGGATGTAATGCAGGGAGGAGTACATACGCTTTTTCTGATTTTCTTGTTGCACACTGAACTGGTAGAATGGGGAAGTAACATCTCCAGGGGCTCTGGTTTGCCATTCAAAGTCCATAGGACTTTCAGCTGAACGTAGTTTATCCATGGTTGTTGAAGGAAAGGAAGATGGATGAATCGAGGAGGAAGAATTGAGGTTTTGTTTTGTTTGTTTTGTTTACATTTCTTTTATCTCCGACTTCCCAGCAACCACCACTTATGCCTCTTTCTTACTGTCCCACTCGCAATGAATGAATGACTTATGCAATATCCATTCAATAACTAATAATAATGCTCACTCCCTATGAATAACTAACTTGTCGAAGAATACTAATTCTGAAGAATACTAAGAATATAACCCAGCCTGTTCCTTCTCTTTATTGTTCGCCACCGAGACATGTGAAGCTCCCACTAGAACATAACGCCATGAATAATGCAGAGAATGAATAAGAACTACCCGGAATCTCAGACCTTGACCAGCTCAAAGTCACCCTCAGTAGTGGCGACACCGTCAACTGAAGCCTCACTGCCACGTCTCACAATCTCATACTCCTTGGCGATCTTCTCAGTCTCCTTCGACTCGAACTTCTCAACAGCCTTGTTCACAGCATCAGCGAGAATCGCATGACCGGCGACATCGATCTTGCCGGAAACATCCTCACCGGGAGAGGGAACAACAACCTCAGGCTCGGTGTCCTCTTCGTAATCGTCGTAATCATAGTCGTCGTATTCGTACTCGCCGCATTCGTCGGCATCCTCGGGCTCGGGAGCAGACTCACGAAGGAACTCAAGAAGATCAAGACGGAGAGACTGCTTGGCGGCGCGGGAAGCATGATTCAGGTTGGCCTGGTTATTGCGCTTGACGGTGCGAGAATGCCTATCCGGTCAGCTGGGTCTGCAGTAAACGCTGGGTAACACTTACAGGATGTAGTGGGAGACTGGAACGGCAGGGCGGTTACGTCCGGTTGCCTGGGTGCGTGCATCGCGGCTTCCGTAGGCCCATTTAGCCTTGCGATCATGCACACGCTTGATCTGGGTGCCGGTGTGACGGAGGTCGCTGGAGTCGGCCATGTTGTTATAGACGATGTAGAGTATAGAAGTAGAGTAGTAGTAGAGTAGGGTTGGTAGTACTTTCCGTCCGATCAACGGAACGGACACAGATATAAATAAGAAGTAGTGAGACAACCGAGTATAAAGAAAGACTGAAAGCGATCAAAGGGCTTTGTTTGATGAGTGGAGGGAGGATGAAGAAGGAAGGAGAAAGGAACAGATCTCAAAGGTGAGGAGCTATATAAGACTAACACATTCGAAGCAACACAAGTCATACTGGCAGCCACAGTCAATACGTTGAGCACGGGGACTGGCTTGATGCCTGGCTGTCTGGTATCTTCCATCTGCAGGTGACTCATGACTTGAATGTACAGCCCTAACCCAGTCAAGAATGACTAACTCCTTCTATCCTGGTCTGATGTCACTCGTGGCGTTGAGTCTGGGGAAATGCCTCGGTTAGCTGGGGTGTTTCTATACTTTTAAACAGAACTCTCTTTACTAGCCAACTACGTCGTAGGTAAGGAGTACATGCCATATTATATTCTGCCCCATACCTGGGTAACTGTTGTACTGAGTTGGAGACATCCCACTCAGGACATAAGTCAATCAATCACTTATCTACCAACACCAAAGCAATATAGCATATATCCAAATGAAGAACAAAAATTTGCCATATATTACTGTTGACCTGGAGTTGCAAATAATTAAAAGTGCAAAAAGGGAAAAGGAAAAAGGAAAAAAAATGGAGACACGGGGAATCGAACCCCGGACATCTACCATGCTAAGGTAGCGTTATACCACTAAACCATATCCCCTTTTCTATTAGTACTTTAGTACTATTATATTTAAGTAAATACCATGGTCATGCCATAGATCTGCGTCATTTATATCTCAAGACCAGGGAGGCCTGTCTTATTAGATCTTATGCTCCAGACAATAGAATGAATAATAGCTATATCCCTACATGTAGTGCAACATCAACAAACTAGGTAGAACGTCTTGGCGATTGTCTGATTGTGACGTCGCTCTAATACCCGCCGTCAACCATCAATCGGCACCGGATAGCAGATCTACCCTAATGACTCTTGCTCGTTCGTTGGTGGGATGGAATCCCATATCCATGAATCACGGTCGGACCGTTCCATTTGATGGTTCTGGTTTGGTTGGTTTCTGTTTGTTTATTCATGTTGACGTAGGTTTAAGTGGCAGTGGCCAATATATATATACGCTCGACCTAAGTACATAAACATCTACAATCCGTACGTCTCGGCTAATATACAAACACGACCTTACCCAACTCAAGAGCAACCTATGAATATCATTAACTCAATAATGGGCTCAACAACACCCGACAAACGCAACCTGATAATCGTCTCCAACCGGCTCCCTCTCTCTGTGAAGCGAGTAGACGGGGAGTACAAGTCCTCCCTCTCAAGCGGAGGCCTGGTCACCTCGTTATCAGGCTTAACGAAATCAACCGAGTTCCGCTGGTTCGGGTGGCCCGGTATAGAAGTTAAGGATGCGAAGGACCGTGAGCTAGTTGCTCGGAGTTTGGCTGAGTACAACGCTGTTCCGATATTTCTGGACGCGGATCTCGCACACGAGCATTATAATTCTTTCTCTAGTATCTCTCCCCTCTACTTCTGTGGTATCCAACGGAACATAAAGTATGTGTATGTATAGCTAACAATGAAAACCATAGACTCCATCCTCTGGCCAAACCTCCACTACCAATCCGGCGTCGTCTTCGATGACCACCCCTGGCAAGCCTACAAACGAGTCAACGAATGCTTCGCAGACGCCATCGCCAACGCCGCAACAAACGGGTGTCTAATTTGGGTTCACGATTACCATCTCATGCTCTTACCTCGACTCTTGAGAGAAAGATTGCTGGAGCAAGGAAAGGAATGCGCAATAGGTTTCTCGCTGCATACACCGTTTCCGGCAGGAGATTTTTGGAGGACCCTTCCTGTGCGCAAGGACTTGATTGAGGGGATTCTTTCGTCTGATTTGATTGGCTTTCATACGGATGAATATAAGCAGAATTTTATTGATACTTGTGCTAATCTTTTGTGAGTATTTTTCTTGTTTTTCATTGGCCTGGCTGTTTGAGGAAGGTTGGAATGAACGAGTATAACTTACAAGATATACAACAGAGGTGCCCGAATCGAAATCCCTGGTAAAATCCAATACAAAGACCGATTAATCTGCGCTGATAAATTCATTGTCGGAATCGACCCAATGAAATTCAAAGACGCATTGCAGAAGCGCGAAGTACAGGATCGAATCCGCGAACTCGAGGAGCGGTACCGAGGCGTCAAGGTCATAATTGGTGTTGATCGTTTGGATTATATCAAGGGGTTGACGCAGAAGTTGAAAGCATTCGATATGTTCCTGGATGATCATCCCGAGCTGCATAATCGGGTTGTTCTTATCCAGGTTGCTGTTCCAAGTCGGGAGGATGTGAAGGAGTATAAAGAGCTTGAGACGGAGCTGAGTACGATTGCTGGGAAGATCAATGGGAAGCATGGTATGCTTTCTTTTCACATTAAGCATATAAAATATGAAGGACAGGAGTATGCTAATAGACGAGATGAACAGCTACACCAAACGGAACACCCTTACTCTACATGCACCGCTCCGTCCCCTTCGACGAATTAACAGCCCTCTACTCGGTCGCTGACGTCTGCCTCTTAACCTCCACGAGAGATGGAATGAACCTTGTATCGTTCGAATATGTCGCGTGTCAAGATAAAAGGAATGGGATCCTCGTTCTGTCTGAATTCGCTGGTGCAGCTTCCTTCATGAAAGAGGGAAGCATCACCTTCCATCCGGCTAATACAACCGAATTAAGTGAGGCAATCTACAAAGCCACGACGATGAGTGACGAAGAGAGGAAGAAGAAACATAATACACTACGTGATTTTATTAATCTTAATACAAGGTTAGTAGATCCCTGATGGCTGGGCTTGTTGCTGATGATGTCGTTGCGGTAGTGCGAAATGGGGCGAGAACTTCATCGAAAAGTTGACGCAGCGGTGTCGATAAATTTGACTGTTGAACTGGCGATTTGGATCTGGGTATAGACAGAATCTTGCTGTGTAGTTGTAGTAGATTACTTGAGTTAATATAGAGGCGTAAATTACCTGTATTGTACATACAATACAACAACGTGATCTTTCCGGCCCTACCTAGGTACTTCATTCCAACCTCCGACGTACATGATATGCATGAATATCCCAATACTGAGAGCTTTAAAACTCCTGATACCTGTATCCAGGTGGACAGGGTTCCTAATATATGCTATCATATCATTGTTCCCATTCTCGCTTGCGTGTGCCATGCCATTGACTCCCAGCCATGGCTATCTCGAGACAGCCAGTATCGTGTTGAGGACGGCGAGGTACGACAAAATCGGCCAGTGGTGATTCGGAAAAGCTGATACATTGATTTTGTTGGTCAGAGGAACTTCCCCCCTTGTATTCCTCCCAAGGTTAGCTCGCTGGAGTCAATATTGCAATGAGGATGATGACATAGGATGACATGGATAGCATGGTCTGGTCCTAAGAAGAAGATTATATTAGCAAGGTCAGGCACTAATCTTCTGCTTAGGAAATACTCAATTTGAAGATTTGTGTGTCTCCTGGTTGTAGACATTAACAGATGCTGATATGGACAGGCTGTTGTCAACGTTTACCACAAACCCAGTTATAAGTTCAATTGAATATGTATTTGCTTGTGAAGATCTTGTCAGCAATTGTCAAAGAGAGACAGACAGAATAGAGATAAGAAGTACTCGATAGATGTCAATTGGTCTCTATATGGCCCTCTCAAGCAGGCTGGGAGCATACGTAGGCGCATTGTAAACAAAAGAGAAATTCCTAACAACTACCAAGCAACTTGGAGATAGTAAAATCGCGTATATACTGGATTGGCTAAGTTAATGTATCTATTTCTCTTTACGAGTATCTATATATAAGGGAAGAGCATACCTAAAGCAAGTATATGAGCATTTGATATAAACTACAAGTAGGATAGGATATCTAACATGACTTCTATGGCCTGCTCTCAATCAAAATCCCAGCCAGTGAATGAAAAAGTCAATTTTGTCTGGTGAATTCGAAAAGTCTTCCACATGCTCGAGAAATGAAACACATTGACCGAGAAACCAGACAAAAAACAGGGTTCTACCCCCCCTATTTCCCAAAACGGATCTCGCTTGTCGTTAGCCTCCCCCCAGGCTTCCCCAGAAGGTATAAATATCCTCATCTCTCCTCTTTTTCTTCCTTCTTTTCTTCTTCTTCTTCTTTCTTCCCAACTACCTCGCCGTCGGCGAGCACGGTTTGGCATCTGTCTTTCCTTTCTTATTTCATCTTGTTTCTTATATCTTCTTGCTTCTTATATCATCTCATGTATCTCATCATTCTTCCATCTCATGTGTTCCTCTTTTCACCTCATGCCATCCATCTCCCCTCACCATATCATCTCTTTCTTCTTGTCTTGTCTCTCTTGCATCATATCATCTTGCTTACATGTATCCTCCTTTGCTGTTCCATGTTTCCCTTCTTCCATTGTGTTGTCTCACTCCTTGATTCTTGTCATATCTTTTTTCCTTGTTCTCATTTTTCTGTCTCCATGCCACCTTGACTCATCAGTGACGATTTCGTTTGCCAGGTTCCGGCAGTTACGTATTAGCGTAGTGTCGAAGCTAAGTATCCCCCTTTCTTAGCAGCGTTGATTCCCCTTCACATCTCTCGACCAAACTTTGGTTGTTGGAGAGCCAGCTCACAAGAACCCTCGCAAGAGATCGAGCGCTGAACTCCGCTGGAGTTTGGTCGTCTGATTTCCGCTTTCTTTTTCTTTTCTTGCGTACCATCGGCGTTGATACCCAGTTCACAAGATTCCTCGCTGCTTTACTGATGCAAAGAGATCGAGCGCTGGGTACCCGCTGAGGGCTTCTTTCCTGTATCTTGGTATTGGAAGTTGACTTGGACGAGACTTGGCTCATGACAAGTTGGACCCTCGAGTTGGCCTCTCGATACTCCATTTTCTCTTTTTCTCTTCTTGCTACCTCATTCTCTTATTTTGGATTCCGCTGATCGTTTTACAGACCATTAGTTGGGCGCGGTGATTGCCTCCCACTAGGTGAGGCGGGATACTGGGACTTTGCCGCATGTTGAAGGCCCCCGGTGGCTGTCTCGACGAGGCAGCTGGGGTTGGGATCCGAGGCCGACCGCCGATCTCGTCGTCCGTCCGTCCGTCGGTCGTCGTTCCTCGTCCTCGTCGCCGTTCCTCGCCGTCGCCGATCCACCTCCTCTTTCTCTATGGCGCGGCGATTGTCTCCCACTAGGTGAGGCGGGATTTCGGGTTTAGGTCGGGCGCGGTTGAAGGCCCCCGGTTGGTTGCTTCGGTAGCTGGGGTCGGGTCGAACTTGGTCTTGCTTTCTTTCTTCAAGCTAATGATGAGAAAGCCCCTGCCACCGGGGAGCAACCATTGGAGCACGCTCCAAAGAAAGGCTACTCTGCTTTGGTAGAGCTTCGGTCTTTCATCCATTTCTGAAGCTTGATTTTCTTTCCTTCTATTCATTTCTTGTCTTCACTTCTTCTTCTTATTCACTTCTTGTTTCTTGTTCGGATTTGCTGGCTCTGTGGGGTTGCTGGGTCTTTCGGGTTGTGGATTCTTTGGGGTTGGCTCTTGCGGGTTTCTGGCGTCCGGGTTGTTGGTTCTTTCGGGTTGCTGGCTTTCTACACTGAGGCTGATGATGACCTCCGCACAGCTGCCTTTGGTAGCGATACTGAGTGGCTCTTTGAGCACAATATTTTGCGGTTCTTAAGCTTCCTCCCCTCTTTACATGTTCTCTTTTCTTGCTTGATACTTTGTGGCTGGGATGGACTTGTTAGACTTGAATGTTGTTTTGTAGATGACATGTATTAGATTAATGGAACTGCATTTGCATCACTACAGCTTGACTTGAAACGGAAAAAACTGTAGACTGTGTAATCTGTTTCCCTATTCTACAATCTATGCTTCTACAGTCTCACTCTTTACAGCTGTGTGGTTGAATGCCATGGTAACATCCGGGGCGGCATCCCAGAGAGTAACAGATTTTTAAAGGTTGAATCCTCTGAAGGAGACCCAGGAAAACCAGGAGGCCCTGCATTTAATTTGTAAATCATTCTGGTAATAGTTCTTCTAACCTACAGAGCTCACAGTGTCATCATCCATTTCTTACCGAAACAGCTTCAGAGAATGTTCGCTCAACTAGAGAATCCATTGCAGCCATCAGCAAATATAATCCAGAAGCCTAGCTCTTTACAGTTCCTCCAAGTATTCTGCAAGACTTATAATCTGCCAAAAATCCAGGATTCCTTTTTTTTTTCACATCACGTCAGTGTAGGTTGCTCTCGGCCACGTTTATTATTCCACGGTGAGATATCCTCCTACAAGCGAGAAGTTTCGAATAACATGATTACAATTCTTCAGGCTAACAGCTACTCGAACAAATCCCTCTGCGAGACAACGCTATCCTCCAGCAGCTTAAGATGCTCATTCGGTCGGCAAGGACGATGTCCGATTATACACGGTGGGACACCCTCCATTGAAAATAGCGTATCGACTAACAGGATCATAATCCCATTACTCTAAGGTATCCTATAATGCGGCAAGAGAGACATCACCATCTTTCAGAACTTCACAATCGCCATTCGACTTTGCCGTGCTACGCCCATTACCATAGTGAGACCTCCTTGTACAAGAGACAGATTGACTAACAAGAGCGAAGATGTTTGTTTTAGGCTTCTGAACTCCCCTACAAGACATACTTACTTACGAGACAACGCGTCGAAGACACAATACAGAGAACAGAGGTTGTGCATATTAGGTTTGCCACATTCATGTGTGGACTGATGGAACATACAATGTTGGAAGATCGTGTGGAAGGGTTGAGAAGTGTGGAAGGAATGGGAGGTTCGCTGTCACAAGTGTGGAGAGTTTAACAAGGCGAACACTGGATGTTGAATGGAATTGAAGCGTTGGGAGGATATTGAGATTTCTAATATTCTCTTGAAAATCCAATTGCGAGACAGTGCGACGGGAACAAAAGACAGCGAGGGAAGGCTATACAGGATAGGACTGCATGAGAAGCTAGCCCCAGGTGTCTAGTGATGATTGATCCTGTTGTCGTTATAAAGAGACCGGTCACTAGGGGCAATATGGGTATCTCTTGAACTACTTCATGTAAATTGTTCAAAGTATATGCTCGTTCGTTCTAGCGAGATATAAGTCTAATACCAACGAGGTCAGGTACGAGAGTACATCAAACTGGCGAGGATACAAACTAGTCTTGAGGCCTGCGTAAGAGCTCTTCTTGAACATCGAGTTCTCGGACAGCAAGCTAGAACGCTGGACCAAGAAAGATACCTGAACTAATCACGCTACAACATCCAAGCAAGACAGTGGGCACTCCGCTAGCCCATGGGGATTAGAGCTGAGGATTGATTATCCAAGTTGAGCTAATCCGGTATCTGTTGGATAAGCCCCACAGCAGATTTCCTCTTTATTAGTCTATCGGCGTTAAGCTTACCCTGACCCGCTTTTTTCGGTGATAAATAGAGAACTAAGAGAACGGAGACAGATACGCTGATATAATTGGGAATTGTGCTGTTCTAATGGATCTAATGCGTCATAGGTTTCTATGAGGACTAAAATAAAGGATAATAAGGCCATGCGGCGACGCCATAACGCCGATGACTGGGAGTTATTTAAATCTGGCCAGAATCCTCGCTTGGAGGACACCAAGATCCTCTTAGTCAATCTTAACACGCCTTCCTTGAATTGAATTCGAAATGTCTTTCCACGGTAAATACGCCACTGAAAAAGTTACATATCCCTCCCATGGGGAGACTGTAGCCGGAATCCTCTTTTATCCCACCAACGCCACGAAACCACCCGGTGTCGTTATAACTGGCCCATATTCTTTCGTGAAAGAGCAAGCGCCGTTTCAATACGCAACCCGTCTCGCCGATGAAGGTTACGCAGCTTTGATCTTCGACCCACGCACCGTTGGCGAAAGCACTGGCCAACCCCGACGACAAGAGAACCCGAAGATGAAAAACGAGGACATGGCCGCAGGAGTTGACTATTTATCAGCACGCGCTGATGTCGATTCATCTCGGCTATTCCTACTCGGGATCTGTCAGGGTGGCTCCCAATCCTTGGATGTGGCATCCTACGATGACCGAGTCGCAGGGGTGGCATCGGTCTCTGGATACTATCGAGACCATGAAACCGACATTTACATGATCTGCGCTGGGTGTGTTGCATGGACGCCTGGTGCGGACATCGCGACAATGAAAATGCCGACTCCCGAACAGGGAGAGGCCCTGTATAGGGCGCGGATTGAGCGAGCTAAGAAAGCCCGTGAATTGTATGACAGGACCGGAGAAGTTGTGTATCAGCCGCTGGTTGATCCGAAGGCTGCTGACCCTGATACTGGGTCACTGGCCGGCCTTCCGGGACCAGTAGTTTGGTCCTGGTATGGGCCGTGGACACTGAAGGGATTTGAAAACCGATATGCGGTGATGAGTGACTTCGACCATTTTGACTATACCACCGTACCTGGCGTGGCTAAGCTGAACAAGCCGGCGCTGCTGATTCACGGCGACAATTGTATGAATGCGGCGGCTGCGAAGCGCCATTACGATTCCATTCCCACAAGCCAGAAAAAGTTGGTCTGGAACAACGAGGTTTCCCATTTCCAGCACTACGATCAACCGGATTGTGTTGATCGCAACGTAGGGGAGATTGCAGCCTGGTTTGCTGGGATCAAATAAGATACAGATAACGAATGTATATTAATGATTAAGTTCGTTTAACAAGCTCCAAAAACTGGCATCTGAAAAATCACCATCGAAATTATACCTATCTGTAACGTTCATAGTAAGCGGATCCAAGGGTAAAGTTTCGGGCGTATTCGTGGATGGTATTTGTGCTATTGAAATATGATCGAAGAAAAGGTCATGGATAGGACGCGGAGGTATAACAGCGTCAAATGAAAGCTGCGACGGTGCATCATGAGACAGTCCTGCATTGTTATTGGGAGCGATCCACACTGGGGCGTCTTCGGCTGTTTCGAAGAGGCCCAGGCGACATCTTAAACGATGGTATAGATTGCACACAATGCTATGTGCTGACATTGCCATGGAATTGGATTGACCTATTATGCCCAGCCTTTGGATTCCTTTTTCAACAACGTCGATACACTCTCGTAGCTGTTCGTGATCCTCGATGGGAAAAACAAGACAGAGTGCTGTAATGAGAACAATCGCATCGAAAGAAGCGTAGACCGGATTAAACACCTTACAATGGCGTGGCTCTGTCAGTTCAAATAATCGTTCTTGGGCGCGAAGAATGGATATTCCAGCTTTCAAGGCTTCTGTACGACTGCTGGCAACAGAGAATATGAAGGGTCGATGAAGTGCGAGAATAACGAAGTGGATGAGCGATGAGAGTCCCTCTCGAGCAACAGGTAGCCATTGACATGCGGGAAATCGATCAAACTTCGTATCCGGATTTTCCAGACGGCACCATGATGGAAAAAGTTCTAAGTTTCTTTTTATGGAAGCATTGATGTGTTCAACAATGGGGTAGTCTTGGGAGTTAGCACCGTTATGTTCTATTTGATGAATATCCTTGAAGTATCGATAGGCCACATGGTAGCCGGCGAGGATGACATCAAATGGTCGAGGGGGATTAGTCTCGGTTTGCCAATGCGAAAATAATTCTCGCCGCTTTTCTTCGTTCTCTATTGTGTGAGCAAAGCGATCGATTTGGATATCTGTGGCAATAGGTCGGCCAAGAACGACAGCCATGTGGGCGTCCCAAATGTGCAAGACCACCCAGACTTTGTGGCCCACGACACTGACACCTTTTTTCTCGCAATTTGGTTCCACTGTAGATTGATCGGGAACGTTTCGTCCGGTATGTAGGCCAATCTCCTGCGCATCACGGATTGCTGCCCCAAGTGCATGCCAGGATTCAATAACTTTGCCACTGCTTTTCAAGAACGAGGCTCGTAGCAAACCTGCTTGTACCATGGCGATTGTTATGTCCTTTTTCCCCAGAAGTGCGAGCAAGTCAGCGCCTGTATCGCTATATTCGCGTCCAAGATCAACAAAGCTCATATCAGCCATGGTAATGAGAGAACCAATCATTCCGTCATCGGGAGGGTGAAAGAGAAGGGCATGTGCGAGGACTTGAAACAGTAGTGCTGGAAACACCAGGGTTCCGAGTGGCAATCTTTCGAAGCCCGCTTGAAGGTCAGAGTATGAGATCTCTCTCCATGAGACTAGTTGTTCCCTGAAGGACTCCTCATCAAGCAGGTCGTACTGCCAATTGAAGTCGGAGAAAAATGTATGGACCAATAGATCAATGCAGGCCCGCGAAGGGAGTTGGCGGACCGCTTCCTTATACTTGCGGTTTGAATCACTTTGGAAAGTAGTCTGGTTTGTGGTACGAGAGCTAGATAAACTAGGACTCTGACCATCATACAGCTCGGTAGTACGCAATAGACTCATGGAATTGTAATTTGCGTGGCTGGAGTATCCGAAATCTCGAACTTTGTCCTGAAGCTCGCTAGACCACTCGGTGGTCGGTTCAGCAGGTTGCCAGATATCCACCATATTCGTGCTATGACTGATTTCCGAAGGACCGCTCTCACGGGAACCACTTCGCGTGGCTCGACTGCCCTTCGAGCCAGCGTCATAATGGCAGAGATACTGTGATTTCCAATCAGCCAGAAAGCAATATTGCGTTCGGAAGTATACATACCTCCGCACCTCGCTTGATACAGTTGCAGCACGGATGCTGGCGGTCACACTATTCGAATCTTAGTAAACTCTTGTTTAGCTGGTACTATTTCCCAAGTAAAGCTCCCTACCTTTTGCTTGCGCCGATGGCATTCAATACAAGATATGACGGTTCTCTTTCTTTTCTGAGGTTTACGTTGTCCGCTTCTAGACTGTGTCTCTAACATACTTATTCTCGGTGCTATATTGCACAGGAAGTCCAGCAGATCTCAGATATTGGTAGAGAAGGACAGAAAGATAGGTAAGTAAGATGTTAGGCGGAAGACAAGACTTCACCTTACCGCCTACTAGGAGGAGTTTCTCAATGGCTTTCTCGGCAGCTTTTTGAACAATTATTGAGGGGTTAAATTATATTAAATATAAATTCTATTCGGTTTTAATACTGTGGTAAAAGATCATTACTATGTAAAGTAATTAATCTAATTAATAAGTATTAGGAAAATGCGACCAGTTTCTATAAACAATGTCTAATGCAGATCTTCGAGTGCCACGCTGAAAGAAAACGACAAGACATATCAGGACTCACTTTATTCCTCCCCGAGTCAGAATGCAATTTCCGACAGTCAGAACAGCGCTTCCAAGAACGAATCGGGGAAGGACTCGTCATGGAAGCACCAACGTCAATTGCAACCAGGCCCCTCCCTCCCCAATTAGCCTTCTAAACGGTCAGTCCAGCATAGAGCTTAATCGAGCTATGGAAGTATGCAAAGGCAAAATATCCTGGAAACATGATCAGATCCTGTGGCTCGCGAAGGAAATAAGGAGTCAGTTTGACCATCTTTGCATTGATAGCGAAATTGTGACGCTCCAGGTAGATAGCTCCAAGCATGTTCCCAAAAGATCTAAGGTTGGAGCCTGTACAAGTGCGACGAACTCGTTTGTTGGTCCCGACCATACCTACCTTTGGGGCGAGTTGTAGGGAGGAAGAGTTCGGACGGCCAGAAGACGTGATCCTCAAGAAGAATTGTAATCTTTGACTTTACAAACTGCAATCCGTGAGCAACTTGTCGGCGGTTTTTGCTTCGTCGGCTGTCTTCACGGCGATGGATGTGTTGGGAAAGCGCCGCTTGAATGAAGCAAGAATATCCTTGGTGAGCTTTGTTAATTTCCCTCCAACAGTAACAATGATAATCGCACCTGGTCTATTGAGCAAGCATGAGTTATACATTCGTTGAAACTGAGATTCTTGGGGTCAAGAATGGGAAGGATGATAGTGCAATTAGAAGGGAAAAGAGTAGGGTTCTTTGGAACTGGGGCAGGACGACAGAAAAGCCAGAACGAGATAACGTGTACCAAGAGGAGTAGGTAGCGGAAAGCGAACAGAACGACAAACATTACCGTCATTGGGTCAGAAAGGAGATCATACTTGAGGAGAAAATGGAGCGATTCGTGGGCTTCCCATGAGGAGATCTCTGTGAGAAGATCTTGTGGAATAATGTCTGTCACAAAGTAGAGACATAGAGTTGCTGCAACCACGGATATGAAGAACAGGGAATACAATTGCCCAGATGAGAAGAATTGCAATGATGAGGAGCAGCATATTGCTTAGCATCGCTGATGGTTGGTTGGTACTTAATGAAGTTCAGATTACCGAATTGAAGGAGATTAAACCAGCTTTGTGTCGTTGGAATTGTTGCCAATACCGTCTTTCCAGGAAGTTCACGATATTTGTATCCGGAATTGCAACGAAGAGCGATCATAGATATCAGAGGAAAGGGAGCTTTCCTATACCTGTTGAATGCGATCGTGAGAACCATTGTATTAAACAGAGATTGTATAAAGCAATTACATCATTGTATTAAATCTATGGAATAGTTTGTACAAAGTGCACATTTTCGACCGGATTGAAACTCAGTATGGGATTGACCTAGTTATATTGCGAGAATGACCTCCCAGTCCTCCATGATAGCCCAATGGCCGCGAGAATTGAACAGCAAGGTGAATGTCTTTGTATACTTCAAACCAATAATATCTCATTCGCCTCGCCTTCAACCAGACAAGACTCCATCCAAAGGAGAAGTAATTTAACTAGACGGATCATGAGCCACAACCTCAATTTCCACCCGCATATCATCTTCCCCCAGTCGAGTCACCCCAACACACGTCCAAAGCGGATTATGATTCGGCATATACTTCTTAAAATTCCGAACCATAGCTTCCAACGCTTCATTGTTTATAGGGACATGATACGAATTCACTCGAAACACCTGTTCCCAGCCTTTCCCGCCGGCATTTTTGAGAGTCAATTCGACATTTGCAAAGGCTTGGTCGATTTGAGCGTTTATCTCTCGGTAGATTTCTCCGGTTTTGGGATCCCAGCCCCCTGTTTGGTTCATTAGTAAGATGTTGGTGCAATGGGAATGGGATGGGATGTGTGGGATGATGGATGAAGCTGAAATTATCCCGTACCTTGACCTGAACATTCAATGCGGTCACCAATGCGGACTGCTTGGCTGTAGTGGAATTTGTCTCTGTTGTGGGTACCTACGCCGTCGTAGTTGTAGTAGGTTAGGTGGGACATTGTATGGTAGATGAGGCAGTGTCGGTGGTATGTGGTTGAATATGAGATTGGAATTAGGCGTGAACGGGGAAATAAGCTAGGGGCTTGAAGAAAACATTTATATTTTTCTTCTATTTTGTGTATATATTTATAGGCCAATTCTTTTCTCATACCTTCATCTGCAAATGACGTCAAGTACAAACCCCACCTATATGGCGGAATATAAATTCCTCTCTTTATACAACTATCCAAAACACTGTTTATCATCTCTCGACACTCAAACCCCGTTTATTTATAACTAACCAACTTGAGGGTAGATATTATACCTTGTCAGACTTCGTTAAATCTCATAATCGACCCTTCCTCCGCGAAAACTGTCAGAAGACATACCATTACTTATCCGGCTGGGCAAATCCTAATCCGAGCATAGAAGTCCCTACCGACAGGTTGTGAATGAATGGACCCCGCAATGTCGCCAAGTCTAGTTGGTCGTAATGTGTTCTAATGGTGATTGTGGACGGACAGAAACCTTCAAAGTCCATTGCTTATTTCCCAGTTCCTATACACACATACTTCCAGGGCGCGCTTTTTGTCTCAAACAAGTCGTAGGGTACCCGATGTCAATTAACATTTTCTTCATATCCTTACATAGGGACCAGAAGAGACTGTACACACATGGTTCCTAATGTTCGAGCAATAACTGTAGGAATTATAATATCCAATTCACGGGCACGGAATCTATCGATTAGACTGAAGTTTTATCAGTATCCGAATACTTTCCACATTGTAGGGCCGTCTGTTTCTGTAGAAGGAGTCGGTGGTAGAGATTCGAAGCAAATTGGAAACCGAAGTCGTGGACTCAGTATACTTCTCGTCGTGAGAGAACGCATCGACTTTAGTACTTGCCAATGCCCCATTCATTTTGTCACATAATTGAAATGCAATGGAGAAATAAATCGCTTGCGGAGATATTTGGCCTGTCTGTAGTCACTGGTATGGGTGTTCGTGGCCTCAGGAGAGACGATTGGTGGACATACTGGGTGAGAAACTCTGTTATGTTGATGGGAATATAGTATTTGTTGAAGGATATTGCATATTGAGTTATAATGTCTAAGGGAGAACGAAGGGAAGTAAGAAGGGAGCCATAAGGGTCGGTTTTGTCAAGTGTAACAGACCTCCTACACAAATCACTACTATCTGTTGAGAGAATAATAGTAGACTGGATATTACTGTCATAAGGTAATTGATATTTGAATGGAATCTCAAATTTGAAAGGGTAAGCCTATTCCCCATAGCGGAAACTCCCAGAGGGTATATAAATCAATCTTAAGGTACAACTTTCAAAATTCAGTGAGACCGTAGCTCAAGGATTAGTAGCCTGCGTTTGATGGGAGTGCTGAGTTCGATTCCTGGTCTGGGGGCTTAATTTAATCCCTGGATACCTGGGATACCTCTCAGGTAACAGGCATCGTTTCGAAACAGAGCTTATGGCTCCTCCAATTAGCTCGTAGTTTCATAGCTTTGATGTATCGATGACCCTCATGAGCATATACTCATGGAATTGGTTGGAGGGAGGGCGTCGACCTTAGTGAACTTTTTGCTATATGAACTTTTTGAAATTGCTCTTTTTAGTGTTCGTTATTGAGTGAAGTTGTTGCTGTTTCCTATTTCGGTCAACAACAATCCACCTCCTATTATTAGTAAGAAACTACACCCAAAATAAACTAAAATTCAATTCTGTTACATACAGTTGAAGATTCAGAAAGTACAGGCTATCTTCTATACCACCCCACAGTCATATCCCCGTCTCCTCCGCCACTTCGAAGGATTAACTACGCAAATCGCTTAATGCTTCGCAGCTAGCGATATCTTCACAAAACTCCGCCTCCGATCTTTCAAGCTCACACTCTTCCATTCCATCGTCAAATCCTTCCCTACAGTTGCAGCTCCCTTGGGAAGAATTCATCATTGCCAGGAGGCAGAACCGACACGCGCCCACATGTTTCAACGCCAGGGGAGCCAACCTACCGGCGATTTCAAAGATTTGGGAAAGAACATGCAGTTGAATACCAATACACTTTGCTCTATCTTGTTCCAGAGCCGCGGAAAAGGTGGCTACTATACCTTTTTCTACGAATTGGCGCAATTGGTGGCAGGATAGGTATTCTGCTGTTTGATTCGTGAAGCGAGGAGACGATTCGAAGCGGTCGATGTCCAATCATGGAAGCTCTAAAGCGTTCAGATGCGGTAGCGACATCCTTCCCGAGGATGGATAGCAAGCTGCTGTTCGGTGTAGATATTGTAACAATTTGTAGAGAGGGTTCAGCTGTGAGAAGGTAGATTGTAGGTAATCTATGGTCTGGGCTCTACCGTATGGATTAAACTGTAGAGAAAGGCTTTCCTGAAAGTGACTACATGTATTATGAATGAAGTAGTTACTGAGTAGGGAGGTAGCGAGAGGTTGCGACTGGTTTAGAACCCTTGAAGGGTCGAAGATTCGTGTTCTTGTTCATTCTGCTAAGCCAGCGTCAAGGAGAGATTGCTAAGGATAACCAAGACAATGGCCCCAGTTCGAAGATTGAGGTATCATCTTAAAGAGTAAAGTCCACGCGCAAGTAGTGGACCTACTTCCCACCACTACAGTGGCTTTGGTGTATGACTACTGTATGGTACGTGGTTAGCCAAGCTCTTGAAGTCAATGGCACGAAACATAATAGTAATGGAAGTGATCGTCACTCGCACACTCCCCTACCTAAGGTATCTTACCCCACTCAAGAGATGTCGATGTCCGAGCAAGGCAAGTATGAGCTCTTCGTAGAGTTTGTCCGTTAATTCTGACAACCTAGGCAGAAGAAAGCATCACACTCGTCCTCGTGTCCAGAAGAAGCAACTTGACAAGGATTCAGTGCGGGGTCAACAGTCTGATTGATCACCGCTAACGTTCGCTGGAGCAAGTATCACGACATCACCAGCAAATGATCGCAATCCCTGTCATAAAAAGACGAATCACGAAATGATTTCCTACAGTCACGATGCATTGTGCGGGAGAATATTTGCAACTTTCCCAATTCTCCGATGTCAAACTATTTATTTTCCTATTGAATGTTGCTCTCTTAATTATTGATTAATCTCTGGTTGTTTTTCGGCTTCCCGAGTTCTCGAAGCAATCGAGAACCCCATAAGCTCAATGACTGGCAAACCAGATAACGATGGCGTTATTTTGCAATCTAACTCGAACGATAATGCCTTGAAGCACGCCGATACTTACAAGACCGACTCGGTCGACGTCGAAGCAGCCAGGGATCCCCTGCTGCGCCTTTGAAGAGGAAGCTGCAATCGAGGCATTTGCAGATGATTGCGATCGGGGGTAAGATTTGGTTTCAGGTCTTTATCTACTTTCATACTGACTTAATATCTAGGGATTATTGGACCGGGATTGTTGGTTGGATCTGGTAATGCTCTCAGTCAAGGTGGACCGGCCGGTGTTCTAATCAGCTTTGCGCTGGTCGGAATTATTGTCTTCTTTGTCATGTATGGAATACCCTATAAACCAAACCGAGTTTAGTATGGCTGATGATCAATTTAGGCAATCACTAGGCGAGATGGCCACGGTTATCCCTGTTACTGGGTCATTTATCGAATATGCAGAGAGATTTATTGACGACGCTCTTGCTTTTGCACTGGGCTGGGCTTATTGGTATCTATGGGTGACTGTAAGTCGATATCCAATTTGCGGTCGATTTTTCTTTGACATCTTTAGGTTCTTGCAAACGAATACAATGCCATATCACTGGTCATAGGGTATTGGACCCATACCGTGCCCCAATGGGGCTGGATTCTTATATTCTGGACTCTATTCCTAGTACTATCCAATCTTGGAGTACTGGCGTATGGTGAAATGGAATTTTGGCTATCATTGTACGTTCTCCCTGAATTTATTGGATAACACTAACATTTACAGGATCAAAGTACTGGCACTCATCGTCTTCTTTATTCTTGCAATCTGCATCAGTGCTGGCGGAGTCGGCCCCAAGACGATCGGATTCAAGTATTGGGATGATCCTGGTGCGTTTGCAGATTCGATCAACGGAGTCGCCAAAACCTTCGTCGTCGCTGGGACATTGTACGCAGGAACTGAGATGTAAGACCTTGCTCTGTCATCCGGAAACACCTCTCTAACAGACCAGGGTTGGCGTCACTGCCGGTGAATCCGCAAATCCGCAAAAGGCCGTCCCAACTGCCATCCGTCAAGTATTCTGGCGAATCCTCGTATTCTACATCGGGACCATGTTCTTCATTGGAATCTTGATCCCATACAACGACAGCAGACTACTGGGCTCATCAGCCCAAACAGCCAGCTCGCCCCTGACAATAGCACTTACCGATGCTGGAATCCTACCAGCCGCCCACTTGATCAACGCCCTTATTGTCATCAGTGTCATATCTGCAGGAAATGGCTCGTTATATGTCGCATCTCGCACGCTAATGTTCATGTCGCGGAACGGAAAAGCTCCTCGTTTCATCGGTCGGACCAATAAGATGGGTGTACCCTGGATAGGAATAATCTGTTCGAATCTGTTCTCTTGCATTGTCTTCCTTTCTCTTTCATCCAGCGCTGGGAAAATATATTCAGCTCTTATCACAACGTCGGGCGGTATGTCCTCCACCCCTAATCAGAAATAAACCCATCTAACCCTGATATAGTGGCAACTTTCATAGTCTGGTCTGTGATCGGCATAGCTCACATTCGCTTCCGCAGAGCCCTCGCAGCTCAAGGACAGGACGCATCGACCCTCCCCTACCGAGCAACATGGTACCCCTGGGGTACATATCTTTCGCTAGCAGGAAACATCTTCCTCGTCTTCTTCCAGGGATACACGGCATTTTTGAACCCGTTCAGTGCATCGGACTTTGTGATTAATTATATCCTCCTTGCCGTGTTTGTACTGTTTTTGGTTGTTTGGAAACTTTGGCATAGAACGAAGTTTGTTAAGTTGGAGGATATGGATATTTGGACAGGGAGAAGAGAATTGCCTCCTTGTGAGGAGGTTAAGACGTCTAAGTCTTGGTGGACACGGATTGAGGAAATTGTTATTGGGTAATTCGTTATTGTTGGGTCGTGTATGTAAATATTAAGAATGAAATGTTTATAGATATTGATTTTATATTTAACTAACTCGTCTGAGTGCCAACCACGATGGTATTATACCAGTCAAGCCCATGCGTATTTGAACATTAAACAAAGTTCGAGGTACCAT
Source organism: Aspergillus sclerotialis (assembly GCA_003589665.1). Classification (NCBI taxonomy): domain Eukaryota; kingdom Fungi; phylum Ascomycota; class Eurotiomycetes; order Eurotiales; family Aspergillaceae; genus Aspergillus; species Aspergillus sclerotialis. The sequence goes on along the minus strand of MVGC01000212.1, from coordinate 11,549 downwards.
GGGGAAATACATGCATCAAACGTTTCCGAAATAACTCTCTTAAAACATTCGAATGAATTTCGCTGCCAACTTGAATATGTACAAATTCTCGACCTAGAAAAACCAGCTTCCTAGGGCCTATCCCACACTCCCTCAAACGTCTCCACCCACTAACCGCATACAATGCTATATGATACTACTCAGCTCTAAGAAGTACAAGCAACAAAATCCCCACCACTAGCCCCAGAATGTGTAATAACACCAGCCAACTGATTGTCAGTATTGAAAATAACCCGATCAGCCCCCGGCGAACCACCATCATATGTCTTCCCAGAAGTTAAGATGGGAAACTCGTAGTAGTCGCCCGGAACGGGGAAATCGAAGTCTTCATAGTTGTGGTATTCATGTGGATAGTCATTGACATCATTGTTGGAGCTGTACAATTTGTACCCGGCGTCCTGGGCCTCAGATACCGCGGCCTTTGTGTAACAGTGGGAAGCGCAGGAGTAGGCGCAGGCGCGGGACTCGAGAGGGATTGGGATGATGGATGCGAGGGTTAGAGGGGTGAGGAGGGTTATTATAGTGAGAGCCTGGCTGTGTTAGTGATACGAGTGGAGAAGATGCGGGAGCTTGCATACTTTGGAGTATAGCATTTTAGCGGTTGTAGAGTAAAGTGTAGCGCCCCGAATTCAAAGATAGGTTATTCGCCCTTGACAAATTGAACTTGACAGCTTCAAACAATCCAGGTACAGTAGACAGAGCGTGGTTTAAATAGACAATTTCAGCCATCACGGGACAATATTTGCAGAGAATACTAAGACTATTTCCTTATCATGTATGCCTCAGAATGTTACATCGCTTCGCACTAGCTGTGATGTAGTCCAATGACAACACCAATCACATTAGGGCTTCCCCCGCAAGCCGAACTAATCCAACGAATGTCTTCGATTATTGGTGCCCGGATGTCGCATGTGATGGTTTGACTGGTCAGGAATTCTCTGATCGACATTCTGCAGTTTTCAATAGATTGGGTCTTGAATCGGCGAGGGACGGAGTCCGATCAACTTGAATATCTTCGGAATCATTGTGCGAATCAGCCCTTCTTTGCAGGTGCTGGATAAGATGCAGAGTTAGAGGGAAAGCGTTAATACAACGCTCATTAGCCCTATGTATTTATAATCGGTATAAGGGATGCTAAGCCTAATAAAAAGCAAATCCCTGAAGTTTGACTGTTAATTAACAACTTTTTCAAGAGTTGACCCTGTAAAGCGAGGACCTCATCACTGTCTTGCCAACCCATCCGAATATACTGGTCGCAGGCTTGCCAACTTTGAGATTGAAGCTAAGGAACAACTGAGACTCTAGAACTTAAAAGACCCACCCCGATCTAGCTATCCAGAAAGACAAAGACTCGTCTAGTATTAAACGTGTTATATTATTCAGGGCTAGCTTAAATTCACTTAATCTGCTGTCTACAGCCAAGAGAGGAAAGGAATAACATCGCAAGTCCCTTTTAATACCATTCCAACAGACAATAATAGCCAGAAGCAAAGAGTATTCAAGGATAGAAACGAGGACAAGTTAGTGTTCCGCTAGTGTATTTTAACCGGCTTTCCTGTCTCCCACGGCTACGACCTAATTCCTACTAAAATGATAATCATACTCGTACTGGATTTATCTTGAGTTTGTCTACATTAGGTCTTCCAGGTAATTGCAAAGTCGCTTTTTCCGTCAGTTGCGTAATTTATGATTATGGCGAATACTTCAGTCCGTTGATGAGAGGCTTCCAGCATTCCGCTTTCGACTTGAACCAACTTGGAACGCTAGTGACTTCAATTCAACCGTTTAAGCTAAAAGTACGTAGGTGGATTGGAGCGGAGGTGGTTGTTGCTTATCCAACCGGACTTTGTTAGTGAAGCTTGGCATAAATTCGAAACCAACAGATATTCAGGTACACAGCACAAGTACATAGAGTGTTCTCAGCAGGACACTTCCTTGTCAATAACTCTGCTCAGAGAACGGAGCACTCCGCAGGCACCTAATGTTGTTCTCTGCATAAATATAACTGGGCAACTCTAATTCATTCCTTTCCATTCCTTCCCGAGGGAATTGACCAACTGGTCTGATCCTTCGTTCTTCCATCACCTTCACCATCTACGTCATTAATTATTGGATGCTACGTCGAAACAGATCTGGGTTAATCTTTCAATAGGAATCAGCGGCATGAAGCTTTACTTACGGGATACACTGGTGTTATCCCCTGCCGAGATATTCCCGGAGATTCCAAATAGTGGATGTCTTCCCCAGCACCATGTTGTCATGTCACCACGTTAGACGAACCTTGGGCTAATTAATCAATTCGGAATGAAAGAGGCTGAGCATTGATTAAGAGCAACAATCCCTTCCTCAACCGGACGAATAAGGAGGTTTAACTGTCAGCGAAATTAGAACCCACATTTTGGCCCCCAACGCCTGGGGATCACTCTAGCCAATCCTCAAGCTGTTTACCAAATACTATATCAAAAATGGGGGGATGAAGGCCTTTTCCAGTTACTTACTGGCCGGAAGTGGAAATTATTATTATCGGACGATGGCTTGGCACCTTCTGATATACGCTGAGTAGACAGTTCTCGTGTATAAATGTCCCCTGATCTCCCCGAAGTTTCTTTGTTTTGTCCAGATCTGTAGTCAGGTATATCCAGAACAATGCGTCATACTCGTCACTTTTTGCTTGCTATTCTTGGTTGGTTTTTACTGTCCTGCTTCAGCCGACTATACCTAACTAAATGAATCGTAGGCGTTACGGCGAACGCTTTCCCCGGCCGTCGAGACGCCGCTGCTCCTTCCAGTCCGAGCATTTCCCCTTCGAACACACCCCCCTCGAGCAGCTCATCGAGTCTTTTTGCTTCCTCTACCTCGACTACTACCAGCTCACTCCCACCTATTAGCACACTTTGTGAGGCTGATGGGAAAACAAAGGAAACATGGAATGAGTTCAATATGGGTTCCTGGGTAGGATATCTGTAAGTGTCTGACCTATATGAATGCTCGCATAGCTAACATGCTCTAATCTTACAGGGCAAACAAATTCTCTCCATACGACACGGACTTTCCCACCACACTCGCCGACCATTCCGATGGTGTGTATGATTGGGATTGCGAAATGTATGTACGGCTCGTTTGAAAAATAAAAAAAAAAAAAAAAAAAAATCCTCCGGCTAATGCATCAGTTAGAGACGTCCGTTGCAGCTGGAAGATTACTGGGGATGGATGTAACAACGGAAACCCGGAGAATCCGCGAAACTTTTTCGTCCTTACTGCAATCCAGCACTTCTATGATTGGATTCAGTCCGCTCTTGACGCAATCCAAAACTCCAAGATCGATTTTGCCGTCCAGTCGATGAGCCTCACCACGACTTTCACTGACCATGACATCGAAACATCAGTATGCCGTGCCCTAGCACTTTCGAACCCCTTAGTCTAACTATCTTTGATATAGGCCCAAGACTGGCTTCCTCTTGCGCTGTCTGGATTCCTAGGCGGTTTGAGTGGTATCGCCGCCGTTGCGAGATCGGCCTCGTCTGGTTTGCTGGCACTGGCCGGTGGCGCCGCGGGAACCGAGGGAGGTATTTCTGCTGCCACCGCCAGCAACAGTGCTACAATGTAAGTGATATCTCTCTGCTGAGCTGTTAAACTGTATGCTAAACTAGTATGCAGAATCCAGGAGGAGCTCGACAAGATGAGCGGCATGGAGGACGCGGTAGCTAACACCACCGAGATCCTGAGATCTGCTTTCAGGAACTTCGGCAAGTCCATGATCGACGAAGTACCCGATAACTCAGAATATTACGCGTACGGAAGTGACCCTAACGCGCTCCCCAAGCTCTTGGCAAACGGCGACTTCGCCGAAAAGGTGACGAGCGATGACCAAGAAGCCCTGGATGAAGCTATTGGCAAGGCCATCTTCGGAGCAGCCATCTCGTACCTATGGGTCCAAGAGGGTGGCTACATTGTCGACGTCTCCCGGTCCGTGTACAAGGTTGACCCTTGCACATACGACACGGATTTCCTACGGATATGTGAGGACGGCCGGTCTTACATCTTCCTCAGAAATGACCACATTGACCCCCGGCTAAAGGGGACCACCGAGTTGGAGAAATTTAACGTGAATGCCAAGGAGTTGGCCGAATCAAGCAGCTACGTGCAGTCCAAACTGGGTTATAATGCGGCCCCCGGTACGGAGGACTACATCGCTACCATGCTCAATGGCGACGCGCCAAACTCCGTCTTCGCAAATATTCCCGTATGCAATCTGGACGATCTTTATGACGACTGGTTGCCAGAGGACGAACTCTATCCTCTTCTAGGTTGGGGGCTAGGAGAGAAAGTGAACGACTATGATGTGAGTACAACCTCTGATCAATTCAAGACACTATTGCTGACTCTTACAGATGACTATCTCCCTAATTTCTCGCAACGCTTGCAAGAAGCAGTCGATCAACGGGAAAGAATGGCCCTTGGGTGACCCTAGTTAAGCTGTTGTACGATAGATCTATTTTCTTTGCCAGCCACTGCTTATGCAAGTGCGGCAGCTGGTGGAGCAGCCTTTCGATGTCGGCCACTCTACAGACGTTTGAAATGGTTTCCAGGAGAGATTAATCACCAGTGTACGATTATTGTTATTAATTGTTTATATGATACCTCGGTTGTACAATGACATAACTTTTCACATGTCTATGAGCCCTCGGCCATAGCCAATTATTATGGATAGCGAATGGATGTAGTTACTAATGGGTAGGACCCATCGTAATGATAGCTAACGCCCGATATCTACGCAAGATAAATTGATGCAAGTTGTCCATCTAAGAACATAAGTAATGGCCTAAAGGAAAAATTACTAGATCTATATAATTCCGGGGTTTTATGAACTTGCGACATTGTTGTATATATCTAAGGCGGGCTATATACTTGGACAGAGGTCAACGGGTGCACACGATAAAGAACAAAATGCCTAGGGGACTCTATAATCAGGTTTTAAGGACACGCTGTAATCTTCTATTATTGAGTCACAATCTTTGTAAACGACGCGGCGGGTACCTCGAGATAATAGTAGTCTGGGATTCTAATAAGATTTACTATCTTAGAGCTAACGAAAGAAGAGGGAGTGTTAATACCCGACAGACTGTCAGGGATCATCTGAAGGTTGCGAGTGCATCCCGTGAGGCTATGTCTTTGCTAGAAAGTAATTGCTAGATAAATATAATCATAATTCGAGGAGCTGATCAATAGGATAGTTGTCATTGGAACTACTTTCGTTTCCAGAATATTTTCCCATCTTTAATCTCACAAGTTCTTTGATTTCGTTCTGTTGCGTCTTGTCCAAGCGCTGTATGCGGTCTTCAAGCGAAGTAAATGACCCATACCATCGTTCGTCGATAAATGTCCAATAAATCTCATCGAACATAGAGCTATATCTGGCCGCCAAGCATACCCAGAACAGCCCTGTCTCCATGGAGCGCTCCATGTGCGGCGCGAGGCGCTGTGACTCCGAAAGACGGCGTTGTTCTATCAGCTTATTCTCACAATGGTTTAGGGCTTCCAAAAAGACGCGAAGTTTTGCTGTATACCGTCTCAAAAATTGGTTGAGGTCATCCTCCCAATCTTCCGGGCTCTGCAACAGTAGCCACCAAGGGGCTACGTGAATAAATTCAGCAGGAGCGGCATATGTATACTCCCAGTCTGTAACTCCCGAAACGCTGCTATCGGTAAGATTAATGAGTACATTCGAGGAGCGGAAGTCATCAATCACTACCAAATTCTAACAAGAAAGCCACTAGACTTTCATGGCCCCACTTAAAAACACAAGGGAGCACATTGTTCATATTTATATGGTTGGTAAAGAAATTTGAGAACGCTGTTTCACATTGTTAGATAAGACTCAAGAGTAGACAGACATACATGGGGAGATCTACCACGGTCTTCGACAAGGAATTTTCACAAGATGTCGAGGTTTCCATCTTTAGCTACTTGATAGATTGAGTCGAATCCGTAATTGTCCCAATTATAACGGAATGGATATCCCAGAAGAAGATTGTAAAACCGACGGCAGGTTAGAATCAATGAGTTGATAGCACGTTGGCAGTTAATATATTCCGCAATAATAATGATCAGCTCGTTGGGGAGTTTGGAGAAGGATGGACACATTTTAGAAGGTGAAATTGAGATAGTAGTAAATTCTTTGCTTATAGCAATGCCGGGTGGATGAGACGGACGATGAGTGGAAAAGGGGAAGATTGCCGGCGGTGTTGCCGAATATTGATGGCTGAGAGGGAAGTCAGATGAATTTCGTAGACTTAAATGGTGCGTTAAAATTAGATTTAGTTAACTTATCGCATCGGAATAGCGAGTAGAGTATTGCACATGCCTAGTCTTTGGCGAAAAGGTGTTGAGTTATTTAGGAAAGGAAGATTAAGACAAAAGGATAAGTATAAAATATAGTAGTAGCTGCCTATTGTTTTAGAGTCATAGATCTACTGGTATTTCATAGCAACCTTGGAACAGTTAAAATAATTCCCCTTGACTGTTCTTTAAGTCTGTACAAATCATTGATGCAATTAGAATCTTCTCATTCTTTCTATTTCCCCAATACAAGAGCACTGTACCCGTAGAATAATACTAATCTATGACATCGTGCTGAACCTACCTAGGATTTTGCCATGGTGAAACCAAAACTCGGCATAAAGAAAGCTGACCCATAGGAGTCACTACATTAACCACGTAGCTCTACATCACATGATCTTTTAGCCCTACTGCTACTGAGGTTAAAAGTAAATAAGCAATTATCAGCTACAGATGAAAGGTGGAAATTCTGGGCTTATTTAGCGAGGGCTCGCAATATCCAGGCCGTTCCGTTGAAAACAGAGCTTATGTTGTCTGTGGTAGTTGTTGGCCTTCAATAAGTTATATATCAATAAATAGCCAAAGGCATGCACAAATGAACTGTGAAAAGAACAATTCTCTTTTTGCTACCGTGATAGATAGGATCTCCTGGAAGGAAGGGCCTGATGTATCATCTTTAACCATAATAGGATCGGGTATCCTCTTATAATATAATTCCATCATATGCACAAACCAATAGTCAACCAACGCGATAAAACAGACCAGGATTATCAAATAAAGGCAGCAGCAACAGCGACAGCCAATCCTCCAGCGACTATCCCAGCATTCCCCGTAACCTTCGGAAAACCACCCGTACTCGTCTCCGACCCAGTCTCTGTAGCAGTACCAGTCTCAGTCGCACTAGCAGTAGTAGTACCAGTAACAGAGGTAACACTCCCAGCCGTGACAGTAACCGGCAAAATTTGAATATCACTTCCCGTCATGGTATAAGCCTGCTTCCCGGGGAAATTTGCCGCACTACCACCCATTGTTCCTGAGCAATTCGCAAAGGTAGATCCATCTAGGGAACATCCGAGGGTCTGGGTGCTGTTTTTGCATTAGACATTTTCTTATCTCATTCGAATTGAGTAGACAGTAGTTAAGAGCGGAGGGAGGGAGGAGGGAATAAACGAACAAATTATCACCCGATTTACCAACAGTGTAAGCAGCCGTTTTTGGTCCTTCTGTAAGGACTAACCCAGTACCAAGCCCGCAGTCGGTGTATTCGGCTGCGGTGGGCTTGGGGCAGGTTATGCTGTATGTTGTTGCTGTTGCGTCCTGTGTTCCGTCGGAAGTCTGGATATTATCCCCATCGGGAGGGAAAGAGAAAAGGACTTACATTTTTAATAATACTCCCAACCATGTCCCTGGATTGTATATACGGTCCGAGAAACAGCGAAACAACAGATGTCTGCGCCGAAACAAGCCCTAGCATACCCAGACTCGTAATTATTCTGGCAGACTTCATTGTTGCGTTAGGGTTTTGCCCGAATGCTTGGGTAGATCGGTAGGCTTGGGGTTGTAACCAGTTAGATATGATTTGGAGAGAAAGGAACTATTTAAATTGTTCTTGTGGCAATGGGGGCTAGTTTTAGTTTCTTGGCTTGGCGCTAGGAGAGTAAAATGGGATATTAACGTTAATGTCTGGTTGGTAAGCTTTGGATGGATTGACTTAGGGTAAGTATCCAAGGGGATTACCTAGGTAGAGTTGGATACATTGGGCTTTCACCGCTTGATTGGTTCAGGACGAAAAGATGGAATGGAATATTGGACAGACGTTGAGGAGGATTTATATTCGATACCTGATTTATACTAACGGATCGACGGATCTGCGATATTTATCCTACAGATCTCGTAATTTATACGAACTTCATTTTGTCTAACTTGGCAGTTGGCATTGCTTGAGAAATCTCAGCCAAGAGATAGTTCGGGTTCTGTTACCATGATGACTATGAGAAATTAGGTCTTTCATAATGATTGAAATCAGTCGTTACTAAGTCCAATGTTAGGGATTCACCCAAGATGATTCGAATGTTATATTGGGATCGCCCGGTGGACAGTGTATGGACAGTTGTTGTTCACGCTGAGTCGAATAGTACTTGGTCCCGAAAAGAACATCTGGCAAAGATGCCATATTACAGTACGAACCATTGTAGGTTCCTACACATCGAAACGCAAATCCATAGCTAGATCTTCATTCGCTACAGAACTATCTACAACCGTCGCCGTAGCGCCAGTCGAGAGCCTCCAGACCCAGGTATCATGTACCATTCCGATCTGTGCAAGACACGCGGGGCGTGCTCGCTCAGCTAGCCAGCCCAAGGCAGACCATCACCATTGTACAAGTCCATGGAGGTTATGAATTTAAGCCTCACGGCTCAGGATATCACTGTCACCGGCGTCGAGGACGGCCTATGCATGAATTAGCATTCGCTTTGAAACTCATAGATACAACAGGATACATACCATGACGGAGCAGCGATAGAGCTTACCGCAAGCGGTACCAAGCTCAATCTGCAACCGGGTTAATAAATGCTCTCCAGCATCCCGAGGATGCTTTCTCTGAGCAACTTCCACTCTCCGAAGTCGATTCAAGAAATGCGACCTCTTCTTAGAGTAATGGAGCTGCGGGTGTGGGAGAGACTCACGTTGTTGCCGCCGAAGTGGTGAACGGGGGTCTTGGCGAGCATGGCCATCTGCTTCTGTCAGCTTTTTTCGTTTCTTTGATATGATCGAGATAGACATACGTATTCAAGCTCAGACTTGCGGAGAGGAGGGCAGTTGGCGGCAATGAGGACGAGCTTGGCCTTGCCGGAGCGGATGGTCTTCATGGTGGTCTTGGTGCCCATGGTGACCTTGCCAGACTTCATAACGAGAGCCAGGCGGGAGGCGAGGCTGTTTCTGTCAGTTTCATTCTAACTGGCAGGATAATCAAAAAGCGTACGTGTCACCGGTCTTCTTAGCTTTGGCCATTTTGACGGAATGAACTTGTCGAGCTGGTGAGCAGAAAGCTGGGCGAGTAGGTCGAGGTTGAAGATCGAAAAGAAGGAAGAATTTGGCGGTGGATAAATTCAATTGTCATTGTGTGGTTAAGCGACCGTTGCTGAGTCAGCGGCTTGGCGGGTTGACATGAGGTACGCTTGCCCTTTTTGGAAAGTTGCCTTTCACTCTTCATTCTACACTGTTCTCCGTATCTGCTAAAGGATTTTCTCATTGTCTCTTTTCAAAGATCCAAAGTGAAATGCTATATTTGCTAAAAGAATTGCAATCCTGTTACCATCTGACCTATTTCCTCTTCTCGTCGGAACGAAATCTGATGGAGTACTGCATATCTTACTATAGGTGAAGCAAACGTTGAGTAGAAACAAAATGACTTCAAAGGCCATATTGAGGACAGCCTGAGATTGCCTGAGGCCATGTTTTGATCTTGTTCTTCCCTCCAACTTCCTTCTTAATTTATACAAGATCCCTCATACGTTGTCTATTTTCATAATCAATCCTTCTCCCCACACATTCTCCGCAAAAATGCACCGGTACTATTTATGCTTGACGTTGAGGCTTCGCCAACCCGCCTAGTCTTTAGTCCGATCGATGGGGGCTCCTATTCTCGTCCAACTACACGACCAAACGGTGTCACAACCTGTCGGGATTTAATTTGCACCGAGCGGGCGCAGCACCCGGGCTAGTTAGTGTGAGTGTCAGCCAACATAACGGCCAACCGAACTGTGCCGCAGACATACGAAATCGCGATGATCCCTTCCCTTATTATTGGGCCGCAATGTCCGACCAGTCAAAAGCTGTTGGATGACCCGCTGCAGGATTCAAAACGTGGATCCTAATTAATCATTACCTTGTTGGGCCATGCCATCTCACCAGGGCCGCTAAACTAATGCAGGTTTGACTCTGGGTTGAGGCTGACTCGACCCCCCCGAAACCCCGGGCAAACGCAACGAAAGAATGGCGAAAACGCCTACAGGAGGCTGTGAAATGGTTGTGGAAGGGTTGGCCAATCCCATTCACTCCGCCTTGTGATGATCCCTTCTGCTTACATTTCATGTCGGGCCTAAGCGATGCCTGAATGCTAGCTTAGGATGACTAGCTACCTGCAGGGGCTCGTGTTTCTCGGCACGCGTACCTTGGATGTGAATCTGACTGGGTATTGGCCAAGTCCTGCGACTGGTCTTGCCGATGCGGCTCAATCTACAAGGTTTGGTGGGTATGCCCTGTTTTTGCCCGGTCGTTGATTGATTCATGTGTTGAAGTATTTATTTGAGTCTTCCTCAGCTATAACAATGGATCCCCTCTGGATCTTTTTTCTACCATGCATGTTCTGCTTGGATTCTGTCTGCAAATACGACGGTCTGAATAAGTATGGACCAATTCCAACACTCCTTCATGGATCCGTCACTTCTCTCTAATTCCCATCCCACTGGGAATATGTTCATGGATGACTACGAGCTGTATCCTCAAGATCCCACCAATGCCCATCAGATTACCGAGCGTGCAGCTCAATTCCAATTCGAACTCCCTCGATTTGAGGACTCCGTCAAGGGCCAAAATATGCGAGAACTGACAGCATACACGCCATGGGCAGACAAACCAGTGTCCACATACGTCGGGTTCCCCGGCGCAGGAATAAATCCCTGTCTTTCTACCCCTGGACCGGGCTCTGATTACGCCGCATCACCCTGGTCCGCGGATTGGTCCTCGACATCCGACGCAGCGAGTCCGCGAAATGATTGGAGGAACTTAGATTACACTTGCTATCCTTCACCTCCTTATATCTATGATGAACCTGTCATGTCGCAGGTAGAGCTTGGCGGGTTTCCATCCGCAGATGATCTGCTTGAGTCCGGTCAATCTGTGGCTTTATGTCAGGTTCAACATTACCCTGATCCGGATTTGGGCGTTAAACCTGATCCTGAACAAACAATGCACGTTCCTCCGTATCCTACCGGTCCTGTTACAGTCAATACGCTTCCATACGATGACTTCGACTCCCTAAGTAGCGCATCAAGCCAAACAAACACCGCATCCCCAGAAACAACTCCCGACACAGACCTCAACCTAACGCACCACTCCATCTCCTCTAGCCTCCCACCAACCAAGACCCCAATACTGCCGTCGAGGAA